>JALBYZ010000595.1:0-21280 GCA_038050575.1 Globisporangium mamillatum
AGCAGAGGAGCAGTCAGTAGATCAGGCATAGCGATGGAACATTCAATATGCAGACCGTTGCCGCACGATCGAAGTATCCATTTCTTCTATCTTGCAAGTTATTGTGTAATCGTTCCAGCTCAGATTCCAAACACAACGAGATTGGACGAGAACTGCTGGCAACGCACCCAATTTTGCAGCACAGGAGACCAACTGGCGTTCCGAGCGTTTGAAGCAGAGCGGCAGTGCGCGATCAAGCAGCTCAGCAGACCACAGGGTTTCCGAAACCAAACTCACTGTCGTGAGGAATCAGTGACAGGACCGCCACCCTTGACTTGGAATCTTGAGCGGAGTCTTCTCACAGCTGAAGCTTTTGTCGGTGGGAAGAACAAGTCGAAGTGGCGGATGGAGCCTCCCATTGACTGGACAAGCGTTGCCTTCTGAAAGTCGCGACGAACGCGTATCTTCCGCTAGACCAAGTTCTGCTGTTGAGCTCGAAACTGGCCCCTCAAGGTCGCAATGGAGCTCGCGTCATGGATCCAGCCATCCAGCACTCACTTGACCGTACAGCAAGTCAGCACCATTGACCAGGTAACGCTCGAGTTGCCGCAGAAAAACGCCGTGGCACCATCCTCGCACGAAGTTGTCATCAATATCGTGCTGCAATCGATGAGCGACTAACGCACAAACAGGTTTTACGCTACTTTCTTTCACTGTTTCATGAACTTTTGCACCTCCTTCGAGTTGAGGAACTTGAGGTAGAGTGGCGCAATATCGTTGTAAAACAGGTTTCGTCCGTTCGACGGATTCATGGCACTGAAGCTCGCGCGCGCGGCCGTCGCACTGATTGCAGAACTAGCAACATCTGTGGGTCGCTGTGGAGCTCGGGTTGGCTCTCGCGGTGAGCAACTGATAGATTCTTTGCTGCTGCTGTCTTGCGCTTCGTCTCGACACTCGTCTTCAGAGAGGCCGCTATCCGCAAAGTTGCTCTTGGAAGTGCGCTTCTCCTGTGACCTTGACGTGATTGACCGTCCTCCTGGGCCTCCTGCTACTGCTCCTGAGGTGTCTCTAGAGGGACGACGCTGTCTCGGTGGCCGCGGTGTGATTGGCTTCCCCACTGACTGTTGGGAAGAGGTTGACGATGACTTTGCTTTACTTCCTCTTGGAGTCTGAAAACTGCCGCCATCTCCCAAGTCATCTGCAAATTCGTCGAACCCTCCATCCAGAGGTTCGCGCGTGACAGGATTGCACCACGAGGCGTCAAACGTGCGCTTTGGGAAGATCGCGGCAGCTGCGCGCGGCTTCACGGCCTTGAAAGTGTCGTAGTCCATGAACAACTCCGACGGGAGCCCCGCTACTCGCTCAGCCTCCACTGTCTCGGGGAGGATCATGGCTGCCACGGGCTTGGGCTCGACAATCGAGAACTGCGGGCTGTAGTGCGTCGGTCCCGGTTCAGGACTGCGGCTGCGCTCTTCGCGGATGATGCGCTTCATCATGCTCTCGAAGCTCACGTACCCTCTCTTCTTGCGGTCGATGTGGTTCCAGAGGTCCTCCAGCTCGCGCTCCAGCGCATGCGGGAAGATCCACTTGATACCTTCCGAAAACCCATAGAAGCGGAGCACGAGCAACTTGGGGCTACTGTTTCCACTACTGGCGTCGATTTCATTGTCGCTACCGTCGTCCTGGAGTTCTCTCTCTTTGCGCGGCTTGCCTCGCAGTCGAAATACGATCCCAATCCGGCGACACATGATCGGCTGGGTCTCCAGCGCATTGCACAGAGAGTCGAGCAACGAGATCAGCGAGCGTCCCCTACAATACAAAGCAACACAACACCCAAACAAATCAGTAATCAGGAACAAAAACTCAGACACACAGCTCAGTCACAACGTCAGCGTACTTTTCATCTGCTGCTGACGCAGGATGCCAGTGCAGCAGCTTCGGGTCGACGAGCTCGTCGGCCTCGCTATTGAGCTGCTCGTAGTGCTTCATCACCGCGCGCATGGCTGAGGAGCTCTCGGGTTTCCTATGGATGAGCGGGAGTCGGATCCCGCCGAACGCACGACTGTCACCTCCCTCTACCTCGGCACCGGACTGGTGCGGGAGCATGAAACTCCCTTTACGGCGCAGGATGTGGATCTCATCCTCAACGAGGAGGGATGACGTGGTCATAGGTGCTTGCAACCCCCTAACAATGCCTTCTTTGTCCCCGCTGCTCATATGATGCGAAAAGAGACCGTGCGCTGAGAGAAGCAGCTTGCGCCGCTGCCAATTCTGCCACACGAGGAACCACGTCGTCGCGTTGATCTTGCTGAACTCGATGCCGTTGAGTGACACGGAGACCATGTACACGCCCTCCTGCGGGAACACTGGCGCAGCGCACAGCAGCCTCTCCGAAGAGACAAAGTCGGCTTTCGTGTCCACAAAGACCGGGAGAAGGGGAGGGAGGGCCAGGGGACTGACGGTAACACTCTGGTGATCAGTGGGTCTCGCTGGATGCCCTGAGATTCCTGAGGTTGTATGGAGCTGCTCGTTGCCACCACTAAGCTTTATGTTTGTTGGCTCTTGGAGTAGCTCAAAGCGCACGGTGATCGTGCCTGTGTTGATGAAGCCTTTACCGTCAATATCAACCGCAAAGCCACCGTAGATGGGACCGTTCATTGGAGCGACAGAGCGCATCGCTGGGATCTCATGGTACACGTGGAGCGTCATCGGCATGCCTGTGAACTACAAGATAACAGCAGCAACAACAAAGTTAGTGAATGAGCAACCTCAAAGAGGATAAAGCATGCTTTGGACCCGCAAACGTACCGTTTTGTGAACGCCACCGAGCCACACATCCACCGTGATGGGCGGCGTGAGTATCAGCGGGTTCGCGTAGTACTCGTTCTTGGACTGTGCATGCGGTTGTTTTGTTGTGTCCGTCATTGCACCACTCTGTTGAGCAATGGATGGGCCGTTAGTAGGCTGAAGCAGCAGCTCTTTCGGGATCGCGCACAGCACTTCGCCGTCGACACAGCTGCCCTGCACGATTCTCTGCGTCGAGCCGCGCGCGAACGAGACCTGCACGGCTGTGTACAGCGGGTTCTGCGTCGTGAAGTTGATCCCGCGCAGCTTGAGCCCGACTTTGGTCGTCGCGGAGATCCAGTCGGGCACGAGCTCCGTGATACGAGGCGACTGGAATACAACGAGCTCCCCGGGACATGCGAAGAACTCGACGCCGTTGATCGCGACGAACATCTTCACGACCGTGCCGCGCGGGAAGTCGGGCAGCTCGCACTCCATGCGCTGGCTTGAGAGGATGGTGAGGCGACTGATGCGGACGTTGCTCTCGTCTGACTTGGAACAGAAGCGAGCGACGGCGACGTTCGTCGAAGTGAAGTCCTTGCCCTCGATCATCAGCCGCGATGTGTAGATGCCATCTCTCGGTTTCACGCCAAAGATGGTCGGGATCAGATACAGATGCACCTGTCTGGTGAGCACAAACAGCGTCGTATCCTTGGCCGATGGTCCTGACTTTGCCTTGTTGCTGGCGCTCTTCGCACCTGGTGGTGTAGCTAGCTTGTCGTAGTGTACGATGTACCGATCCTTGTCTGCGATGATGGCACTTTCGCTCTCGTCGCGTTTGCGCGGACTGCCGGAAGTAACTGGTGCAGGTGCTTCGGTGGTACTAGTATCCTCTTCCACTCGACTGTCATCACCCTCTGCACTTGCAATAGGCAACGACACATGAACGCTCGTGTGCTGGTGCGGAAGACTGACGCTCTCAAAGTCCATGCCGTTAGTGGACACGTAGATGGTCACGTCCACATTACCTCCAGGCGGAGCGATTGCTTGCAGCGACGGTGTGACGCACGAGATGCACGTGCTCGAGCGGTACTTGGCGTTGACCACGACCACGTGACTCGCGTCGATCGGCAACAGCACTTGGGTGGAGGCTGAACTCGTAGACGTCTTGCTCGCCACGCTTGGGAACGCGAACGCGACGCGAAGCGCACCAGAATTGGTGAAGTTCATGCCAAACACGTGCATCTGCGTCCCGCCGCTGATCGAGATGAACGAGGGCTCGACGTTCACCAAGATCGGTGTCGGCGTCAGGTAGCACCTGTGTGGAGCCACCGACCAAAAATCCTGACCGTTCAGGGCCAACTCCACCAAGAGTTCATTCGGTACCACGGACGTTTGCACGCCTTGGTGGTGACGGAAAAACCGCGAGAGGATCTTCTCTTTCTTCTTGTGCAGCACGTCCTCAAGGTGAGTCTGTTGCTGCTGCTGGAGCTTCTTGGTCGTGATCACAGACAGGATGGACGACTTTAGCGTGGTCGCGGTCGAGAATTTGTTAGTCGCGGGTTTCTTTAACTGACTAACTGCTGGGATGTAGCTGATCGCGAGCTCGACTTCGCCCAGAATGGCACTGCTGCTTGAGCCAGTCACTGGTTGATTGTACTGGTTGTGTTGCGACGGTTGTCCTTTGTGGTGTTGCTGCTGGTGATGATGATGACTGTCAACACCGTCAGAGGAAGACACGGGGTTTCTCCCGAGCTTCTTCCGAAGCGGGAACCACGCGCGGAAGGAGAACGCGCGCGTGAACTCGCTCGCAGACGATACAGCAGACGCAGCAGCAAAGTTGATCTCGATGTTGCCGACAATCTCGCTCTGGTCCATCGTGAGCTGGTTCTCGACAACCACTCGGATCACAGGTGTAGATCCTCCTACTGCTTCTCTCCACTCAAAGTCGAAAAACTCGTTCCAGACGGGCGAGAACGTGCCTTCTTTCCGCGTGCTCTTGAGCCGTACTTTGTTGCAGCTGATTACCACGAACGGGTTGCACGTGTGCTTCTTGGACACGTGCAGGTTCCGCGCGCGCAGCAGCGACACGTAGATGCCCCTGTTACGGTTCCAGATCTTGAGAGGGCCGACATTGATAGGCCTGGCACATCCAATGCCATGCCTTTGAGGCGAAGTGGAGATGGAAGGTGATACTAGCGCCGGGGGAGGCACGACCACCACGCCTTCTGGGAGTGGCGTCGCAACTGCGCTGCTCACGTTGAAGCGAGGCACCAGACTGACGAACTTGCCCTCGCCAACCAACTGCGCGTCCGAGACTTGCATCTGGCCACGTCGCTTGAAGCGCGTCTTGTGCACGTGCCTGAGGTTCGTCGCCGCTTTATCATCGAGGCCCTGGACAATCAATTCGAGTGTCGAGAGTCCATAGACGAGTGCTAGTGTTGGAGAAATCTGCTTGATCGTCGGCGCTTTGTACATCACAAACGGGATCTCGTCCTGGCCGAACCGTAAAGGCATTAGCAGCGGCGGAGATAGCACTGAGCCAGTCAAAAGCTGCGTACCACCACCACCACCACCAACAAAAGCAACAGTACCAGTAGCAGCAATAGTAGAACCAACAGCCTCCAGCTCTCGCCTCGTGCACAGGCACAGCTCGACGTTCACAGTGATGTTCTGAAGACCAAACTTGCTCTGAGGCGTATAAAAGTAGATCGTGTCCTCGGAATGGTAGAACTCGCCGGGTACCGTCACGCTCTCGAGCTCGCGCGTGCCGCGAACCCACTTGAGCCGCACGGTCGGCGTGAGGTCCCAGCGCGACATGCACGCGTTGATATTCGTGCCCTGGAGTGCCGTGTACGTGTTGCCGCTCATGGGTCCGCCTCTCGGAGCGATCGCGTTGATGCTGAACATCAGGATGTGCGACTGCGGCGTCGCCTCCGTGAACTCGTGGCCGTCGAACGATACGCGGTAATAGAGATTGTACGTCGCCAGGTTTGGTGGAATCACGCACGCAATCTGGGTCGGAGACACGAACTTTCCTTCCAGGTCACGCATGAAGAACTCGGCTGTTCGTCGCTCAAGGCGCGCAATCTCGTTCATGTCGGCTAGCACCTGGTGCTCCTCTGAACCTGTAAAAACGTGCTTTGAACAGCCAAACACACGAACGATGATCTTGCCGCCTTCGCAGTCGATGAACTCACTGCCGTGGATCAGGATCTCGCCGCCTGTTGACCGTGGGAGCACTTTCGGCGTCGTCTCGACCACTTTCGGTAGGTCGTACACCTGGTACCAGGACGAAAAGCCCTTGAGAGCGGTCGACGTGTTGCGGATCTCCTCACATGACGAGTAGAAAGAGTCCCCCGACGAGATCTGCATGCGCAGCTTCTGAGGCGTTTGCAAAGGCTGCAGCTTGCACACGACGACGTTGGGGTTGAGCATCAGCGGGGACAAGTGCAGCAAGAGATCGATCTCACTGTTCGCAGTCGGATGGAGCGCGCCAGTTGTCATGGTACCAGCAGTGATACCTGCACCAGGTCCAATCCGTCCTTTTCGGAAATGCTCTTCAAACCCAAAGGTCTTGCAAGCCATGACGCCGTCGTGCAGCGAGTCGAGCGTGGCCACCGCGCGTGCGATCTCGATCGGTTTGGGTAGCGACATGTCGCTGATCTCCAGCGTCAGCAGGATCCGGTTCTGCTTGGAGAAGACCTGGATCTCGTACTGCTCCTCCCAGCTCAGCACTGACGCGCTCGAGAGCACCGCGAGCACACTCGCCTCGCGACACGTCGCAAACTCGGTCTGCCGTCCGCACTCGATGCGCAGCGTGAGCGTAAAGTTCAAGATCGACGCGAGCGGCAGTGTGTTGCCTTCTTCCTCGCCTCGCTTCTGCTGCGATGAGGAGGACGACGCGCTTGCTCCTCCAGGCATGAACGACGGGATCCCCAACGATTGCAGCAGCGACTTGAGGTTCTTGATCGCAGCTACACGCAGGATCAGCAAATGAATCTTCTCCACAGTCGCGTTCACGTTGAAGTACCGCGCGGCATCCGAGAGCCGCACGAGGATCTTGCGATTCTCGACAAAGTTCTCGCCCTCGACTCGGAGCAGGATGTCCTTGCGCACCAGTCCGCAGGGAGGATCTAGGGATGTGATGCGCCACGTGCGCGGATCGTAGCACTGGATACAGATCGAGTTGGAGAAGATGATGCCAGCGAACGTCACCATGAGCACAGTCGGACCGCTGAACGGCAGTTCAGGCATCGCGCACTCCAGCTTCACCTCGTGCATGAGTAGTGGAGCGCCCATGAACATCGCAAGGTTGACCGAGCCAGGGAGAATCAGGCGCGCCTCCGACGAGCACGACAAATTGCGACTCGAGTCTACGCACGAGAACCAGATCGCCGCGGTAACCGTTCGGCTTTTGGCTTGTACCTCAGGAGCAGAAGAAGCTTCCAACTCTTGGTATCCTGTAGTTGCCAGCACTCGATCACCAGTGTGTGACTCTAGGGTCAATAACCCGAGTTCTTCAAGCGAGGCTACAAGACGGTCGATGGGGGTGACTTGCGCTCCTTCTGGCTGGAATAACACACTCGCAACCACCCACACTCCCGTTTGTTCGCTTACAACTCCGCTCAGGAAGAGCTTCACGCCCGTGTCATCGCATATCGCAACCTGGATGTCGCACTGTTGATGTTGGTGCGCGTCGCTAGTCTCGGGGTCTTGCAACTCGACACACACGTAGAACGATTTTTGGCTGGAATCATGAAGCTGCTTGGGATCTACGAGGAACGAGCGCAGCTGTTGGCTGTCTCCAGCACCCATCTCGTCCTCTAACTGCACATCTGTTTCTTGAACAGCGCCGTCCTGACAAGCCACCAAAATCACTTTCATTCGCTCGATTGCAGAGCAAAAGACCACGATCCTGAGCGCTGTCTTCGGCGCATGCTGGATCATCAGAATATGGGAGTTGCTGAAAACTCCCTCCCCACCACCAGCAGTATCAGGGCTTTCGTTTGCTTCAGCTGCTGGTGCTGCCTGAAGCGATCTCCTTCTTGTGTTCTTCTTCCTTTTCTGCCGATACGTGATCTCCTCCCGGATGATCGCCGAGTACGAGGCGAACCCTGAGTTCGGCGGCGGACTCGCCTTGAGCAGCATCTCGGACCCCCAGTCGGTCATCTCAAACACGCAGCAGCCGTTGTCGTCGGGCACACTCTTGCCGATCTCGATCTGACTATCCACACGAGACACCGACACTATCACTTTCTTCACCAGACGCGTTCCCGCCTGAGAAGCAGGGACCATGTGCACCTGGACGACGTGGAACTCGCGCTCCTGCCACGCAGTCGACACGACGAGCGACTTTAACAGAGAACCGCGATGGTTCATCTGCGACAGCAACGGATGGGTCGACTTTCGAGCCAAGTGGTGCTGTTTTTCGCTGGAAACAGCGTTCGGCTCACTACTGTTAATCTCCTCAGAATCCTCTAAGGTATCTTCCTCCCATACGAGCACCTTGCTGGCTTTCACAATCGCGAGGTCGAACATGCGCTCGTTGTACCACGCTTCGTTCGTCACGCACTGCAAGAGCAGGTAGTTGAAGACCGTCGAAGGCGAGCAGTTGAGCATGAACGGGTCGCCGCCGATGTTGGAGCAGAAGTGGTATTTGCCGTCCTCCTTGATCGAGACTGGGTTGTGGATCTGGATCTCGCCCAAGCAGATGAACTGCTGCGCGTTGAGCGAGAGGAACACTTTGACCACCCCTGGGCAGGAGAAATCGGGGATCGGCACCGTCAGTTCGTTAAGACGAACCACTTTCCCTGCAATGTACGGCGATGTCGCCTGGTTTTGAGAACCGGCGCCAGTGGTAGCTGTCTGCTTCTTGTTGTTGTTGCTGTTTGGTGCCTTGCTACCGTCGTCTATGGACGGACGACTCGGTGGTGTTGGCCGCGCACGCACGTTCCCTGTGCCAGAGCTCGAGAGCAAGTTATTGGAGCTCGCAGAGATACTGCTGTTGCGGAAGTACGTGCTCCGCCGCCGCATCGTGGACTGGGTCTTGAACTTGGGCAGGTCCAGCATGAGCAGCTCTCGTGCGACGCCGGTCTCGTGGAGCACCACGCTTGAGCCGCGCCGTTTCCAGAAAATGGGCTGCGGGAGCCCTTCAAAGCGGAAGCAAATGCGCTCCGGCGCGTCGCTCAACCGGAAACTCTTGGGCAACTGCACGGTGACCACACGGGTCTCGAGCGGCTGGCGGTCGAGCGTTCGGGTTGGCAGGTGTCTCGGGAACCACGTGACCTCGCTCGGATCTGCCTCCACGTAGTAGTGGAACGTCACGCTGTGCGCAATGAACTGCTCGCCCGCGTTGAGCGTGAAATCCACGAGTACGTTCACATTGGCCATAGCGTCCACAGTGCTCCCCTTGGCCGTGTTCTTGATGATCGTTCTCGTGATCTTCAACGGACGAACGCAATTGCCGCTTGAGCCAACCTGGCGCTGAAATAGACGCACGCTCTGCTCGGCAAGCTGCTGGAACGTGTGCATACGCGCTCTGCCTGTCAAAGCGTCCTTGTGTCGGGGTGTGCTCATAGTACCTGATGTGCCATTGCCATTGCC
This sequence comes from Globisporangium mamillatum, assembly GCA_038050575.1. NCBI lineage: Eukaryota > Oomycota > Peronosporomycetes > Pythiales > Pythiaceae > Globisporangium > Globisporangium mamillatum. The sequence goes on from JALBYZ010000595.1 coordinate 9,370, forward strand.
ATTGCTATTCCCAGTTCCGTTGCCACTCACCGAATCGACGGTGATCACCTTATCCAAGATCTCCACTGGCGGCGTCCTACAGATAATCAGCGGCGAGCAGCTGAGCGATCCGTCTGGGAAAGTGCGGCTGTAGCTCCCTGGGATGATCACGAACTCGCGCTCGTTCAAACTCGAGCGGAAGCGCACAAAGATCTGGCCCGTGTCCAGCACATTCGTGCCTTCGATGACCAGGATCGTACCGCCCGACGTCGGTCCACAGCTCGGCGCGATCTCCGCGATCGCCGGCGACTCGTACGAGTAGTACCGTTCTCTGTCCTTCACGCTGAAGAACGTGCACGTCGAAGTCGACGCGTTCTTGGTTTCCTGCGAGAGCGGCAGGATGATGTCGAGTGTGGCAGTGCACGCAGAGTGAAGGAGTGGAGCTCGGCACGTGATCTTCCCAGTCGCATGATCGATTTCGCCGATCGTGTGGATCGGATCCAGTCCAGGCTGCGAAGATCCTTTCTGATTCGCTGACACGATAGCCGTAGTGCTGGGGTCCAAAGAGCGCTGCGGCGCAAATTGTACCTGGCACTTGGACTCTTTCGCCAGCATCTTGGCGAGTTTCTTCGTCATGTACAGGATTACAGTCGACCCTCCTGCTGCTGGTCCGGTCGGGGTCGCGAGGAAGAACGGCGCCGAAAAGCAGCGGAAAGGTAGGAGCACTGTGCACGCCGCGCCCCCGTAGTTGCCGTACTTGGCGTTCATGTAGTTGGACTTCGAAAACTGCTGGCCGTTCAGACTCACCTCGATCTCGTAAAACCCTGGCTGGAGAGACTGGGCACAGCACTCCAGTGTGCCAAGGCCCGAAGATGTTGCTGTGGTAGACGAGGACGAAACTGTTGATTGTAAAGCACCCACTCCTCCATTGGGCGACGGTGCCTCAGAAAAGCTGCCGTCGACCACTTTTGTAATGACGCACGACTTGTCCTCGGGATTCTGCAGCTGGAACCGCACGAGCGCCTTGCAGCCGTAATTCCGAATGTGGTCGCCCGAGATGAGAATCTGGTTCACGCTCTCCAGCGGAGACCACGCCGGCGAGATTCGGCGGATCAGCGGCTCAATGTAGTAGATGTACCGGAGCGTGCTCTCCGTGTGCATCGACGTGTAGTTGATCCCATTGAGCGAGATGTTGAGGTACACGATGCACGCCTTGCTCACGGCTGGGGTGACGAATGCCACTGCTTCACCGACGATCTTGCCCTTGACCAGCAGCGTCACCGATTTTGCAGGCTCAGATTTCTCTCCTTCTAGTAACTGCACTGTACTCAATTGTTGATCTAAGTTCGAATCTGGCGCAGCGGCATGAAGGGCCTCGCAGTCGTTGTAAATCGTGATGCTCACGGTGACCTCTCCCGTGTCGACGATTTTCCCACACCACGCCAGCACTTCCGTGCCGCCCGTGACAGGACCAGCGCTCGGCTCAATGCTGATCATGCCCTTCGGAGGATCGTAGAATAGAAACTTGATCGTCGAGTCGAAAAACTGCGTTGACGTGCCACGCATCAGCGCGACCTTCATGGACACCAACTCGTTCGAGGGCCATGCGGGCGCCACCGTTGCGATCGTGAGCGCCTCTGGATCGAAAGCCGCGTCAACATCTTCGTGATGGCCCGTCTTGTCGCTCTGGAAGCGCACAACGCACTCCACTAGTAATTGGTTCTCCGGGAGTCCGCTCGTGTCCTGCACGATCAGAGTCACGGGAGTCCCACCGGAAACCGGGCCACAGAGGATGCCCTTGCTCGCAAAGCGAGTGCTCAAGTGGTATTCGAAGAAGCACATCGAGTCCGTGTACTGCTGCAGATTGTACGACACGTGCAGACTCACGCGACCGGGTTTCTTGGACAGCGGCGAGACGCATTGGATCGTCTGGTTGTCCAGCACTCTCGCCTTCACGATGACCTCCGAGACGTCTTCGCCAAAGCCGCTCTTGAACAGAGAGCAGAAGCGCACGTAGATCTTGGCCTCGGCGATGAACCCGCGGCCCTTGACGTGCACCACAGTGCCTCCGGTGACCGGACCAAACGCATAGATCTTGTCACGGTTGTCCGGGACCGTGAACAGTGGGAGCGCAAACGCCTGGAACGTGGCTCGGGTTCGCGCTGGACGTTCCTGCTTCTCCTCGACTTTGCTGCTTGCTGTCACAATTTCCCTGTCGCTGTCATTGCCTTCGCTACCAATGGATACTCTAGTCTCCAGCGCCTCACTCGCTTCAATGTACGCAAACTCGTAGTGCTGCTCGTTGAACGACACGGCGACGTCGTGCACACCTTTCGTGAGCTCGGGCGAGAAGCACTCGACGAAGCGGCCGTCTCGGATGCGACCCGCAGTGATCAGCCCCGCTCCAAAGCGGAAGTCCACAGTCGGCGTCTCAATAGACTCCATAAACTCGAACGAGATGAGCGAGCCGCTGCAGATGTACCCCACCGCTGGACTCATACTCAGCAGCCGCGGTGACTTGTACGACCGGAATGTGAACGGCAGTGCTTTCTGCTGGCCATCCACGATGCTGATCTGCATACTTAGTGCTTGGCTGAGCAACATGCGGTCCTCGTTCCTGTGCTGTTGAGAAATACCCGTAGCATCAGCAGCAGTAGTACGACCTGAGAGAAGCTGGTCGAGCGCGAGGCACTGCCAAATCAGCGTCTGGCGCTTCTGGTTCACACGTCCCTGCACCGTCGCCACGAACTCGCTCTTCGTACCTTGCTCCAGGTACAAGCTGACCTTTACGACGTCGTTCTCTCTCAGGTTCACGCCGCGCGCCATCACCTCGGTTGGCTTGTCGTGCGGTCCAAACAACGGCGTCATGGACGTCAAGTGCGGGATGTTGTACACCTTGTAGAGCTGCAACAGTTCGCCAATGTTGTAGAAGTACGCTCTGTTGAATGAAACGTCGACGTGCGCACTCTCCAAGGCGTCCAAGCTGTCGATGAACAGCGCGATCACTGGCAACTCAAACTCAATACGATTCGTTGTCCACTTGCGCACATCCACGGGACCAAAGACCGTCTCATTCTGCGTGTACTTGTGCTTGAAGCGGACTCGGATCTGCACCGAGTCGCTCGAGATCTGCGGCGTCACGTGCAGTACCATGTCGATCGGGATCTCGAACGCGCCAGTTGCCGGCTCCACGCGCTTCACAACGTACGACGAGAAGTAGTAGAGTGGCACGGTTGTCCCCGAGAAGTCGTATCCGTTTAATGCCACGTCCACGACTGCGTGCCTGTCCGTGTACTCGCTCGCAAACATCGGCGATGGGGCTGTGATGACTCCATTCTTCGCCTTTCCAATTGTATCTTTGAACACCTGCTTCCCTTGATGACCTGTAAAGCTAAAGCGCACCTTGATGCGACCAGTTTCGATCAGGTTCACGCCGTAGATTTGGACCACACTCGACGTCGAGATGCACGCGCACAGCGGACTGATCGCATTCAGCGACGGCGAGCTGTAGAACACGAACTCGATCTGCTTCTTCGTCTCCGGGTCGTAGAATTCGCACTTGGTGTACTGCTCCGAGTTGAGTGATACGAAGATCGTGGCGAGGCCGACGTTGAACGGTGGTGCGCAGCAGCGGATCTCGCCATTCTCCACGAAACCCGCCACTTTCCGACTCATTTGCGGCGACTGGAATACGACCGTCACCTGCGCGCCGTGATCGACGATGTGGTCACCCAGGATCCGCAAGTAGCTCCCACCATGGATATCCGCCGACATGGGGAAGATCGCGTGCAGCTTCGGCGGGTGGTAGAACAGAAAGTAGAGGTATGACATATCCTTGATGAGGCAGAGCGCTCGCTGGTCGGCTTTCCTTGGCGACAGCAGGTTTGCTCCTGTGTCCCCTACGCCTGGCACTGATGCTGCTCGTGGGGATGTCACGCCGCTGACAAGCACCGGGTCGTCCATCGGAACAAACTCGACGCCGCCGTTGTACGACACCTGGACTTTCGTGAGATGCGGGAGCTCGTGCATCGTCTTTGTCCACGGAGGCGTTGTGCAGAAGATGAGGAATGCCGGATTGTCCTCGGGAAGTTGCTGATGTTGTTGCTGTAACTTGGTAGAAAGTCCGTCGGTCTTCGACACTAAGACATTACTACCAATACTTTTCATTCCACCACCACGCTGCGAATCACTGTGGGTTATCCCATTTAAAGAGACCACACCGGATATAGTCTCGTGTGCTCCCGTTGAGAGTGAGAGAAAGCGCACGAGAATGGGCAGGTGAGGCGGCACTTTGAACTTCATCCGCAGACACACGGACGTCCCTCCTGTGGTCGGACCGTGGTGCATCGTGATCGAGCGGATCACGGGCGGGAAATAGTACCCAAAGTCGAGCGCTCCGAAGAACGCGTCGTTCCCAAGCGCAACAGACACGCGGAAGCGCTTAATGCGCAGTATGACGTCTCCATCACGGTCGCTTTTAATCTTTGTCTTCTTCTCAGCTCCGGCTGTGCCGCTCTCGCTGCTCTGGGACTTCATTTCTTCAAGAAACGACGGGGCGCGACATCGGATGAGCCCGCACTCGTCCTTCACTACAGCGGATGAAGAACCTGAGCTCGTCTCGGCGTTCACGACCTTCACGAGCCTCTCAGACGGCGTGCCGTCGTCGTTGATCGCCTGGAACCGCACACGGATCTTCTTTGGCGGCACCAGCTTCAGAATCTGCTTGGGCGAGTCGGTCTCTTCAACCGTCAGGCACGCGTGACGAATCGCGATCAGTACGCTGCCCTCGAGGCTCCCAAAGTCCGGACGAATGCTCTCGAGCGCGCGGTCACGATGCAGGAGTGCGACCACCTGCGCCTTCCCGTACTGTCGACCGCCATTGAGCGACACGTGGAACGCTGTGAGCCCGAACGACATGTTGGGCTGCACGCTACAGCGGATCTCGTTCTGGTTGCAGAACGTCGCGTTGAGCTGCGCCACGGGCATCAGCAGACCTTTGTCGTTATCGCTGTCTTCCTTCTCACTGTGGATCTCTCGCTGCAAGAGCTGCACTACAAGGTCTCCGGAGTCCACGAAGCCCTCGCCGAGGATCCGCACCTCGGTCATGCGACCGCTCGTGACGTTGATGCAGCAGGGCTCGACTACCTCCAGCGACATGTCGTGGTGCACGTGGTAGCCGAGTGACTCCGGCAGCTTCTCCTTGCCGCGGAAGAACTCGCTGCGGTTGAGCGTCACTTCCACAGTCGCCGAGCCGAAGCCCATCATGATCGCGTCGAACTCCACTTCGTAGACGCCGATAGACGAAATCTTCCACTTGGCCTCGCGCGTTTGCTCCGAGACCGCTCCCGTGCGTTCCGACAGCTGGCGCACGCGCACAAAGACTGGTAAGCACGAGATCTCCTGGACCGCATTGCCACTACTATTGGTGCTGTTGCCACCGCGCGGGTACATGGAGCTCTGACTGGACAGTCGTAACAAGTTAAGCGTCGCGGTCATCGTCGTCGGCGGCGCGAGCAGCACGTACTGCGGCGTGAGCTTCTGGATGACGATCTGTTGGTGCACCACGAACAGCAGCGCGTTCGAGACCGCCTCCGAGTCCAGGATCACTTCCACCTGCACGCTCAGTAGCAGCGGCGAGCAGAGCACAGTCGCCGACGTCGCAGGGATCTGCGTGATCTGGCTGATGATCCGGATCGCGTCCTGTTGGAACGACGGCGTCACGCACTCGAGCTGCGACTCCATGATGAACCTGCCAGGGACGTCCACTTTGACAGCAGTAGCAGGCACAGGTACAGGTGAAGTAGCAGTAGAAGAAGAGACAGCAGTAGTGTTAATACCGTCAGGTGCGAGCAGTCGGAAGCGTACGACGAGCGAGTGCGGGGCGGGGCGGAAGCCCTTGCCGTGGATCAGCAGCCGCGCACCGCCTGTGACGATGCCGTTCGACGGCTCCAGCAGCCGGATGCGCAGACCTGCGTTCATAACGCTCTCTATCTATGTCTGTGTCTGTCTGTGTCTGTGTCTGTGTGGACAGAGCAATCCTTTGTATATAGATGCCGATGCGGTCATGTAGCGCCAGCGGCAGCAGCCGCCGCGTGGGCTTGGCGGCTTCTCATCCTGCTGCTCGCTGCTTCGTTCTATGTTTCCTTTGTGGCGTGTCTGTCTGATTCGACAGAGGCACTTGTTCTTTCTCTTTGATGAAGTATGAAGCTTTTCAATAGAATATCCGATACAAGGGTGCTCTTCTGAGATCATATATCGAATGAATGAAAAACAAATGCTCTCCTTGTTCGTTAGTGCATCTTCTCGCTGACTATTCTTTTTTCTTCTTGGCCACTAACAGTAGCTCCAGAAAGCTCAACGCGCCTCTATCTTCTCTCTCGCTTTGTCTGTGCTGCTGCGCGACGTTCAGCGCAAAATAACCATCTAAAAGGTTCCGCTGAGCAAACGCTCCACTGCTGCGTGCACGTTGCCCTGTGTTGCTTGCAGAGCGCGCACATTCTGGTCACGGTTCGAGAAGCCCATGTCGTTCAACTGAGTCAGCTGGGACGCGTACAGCTCCTCTGGGTTGGCTGCTGGTGTTGCCGCGGCACCACCGCCAGCAGCACCAAAGTTGCCGAAATCGAGTGGGAAGCCGCCAAGACCGCCAAACGCAGCGAATGGGTTCGCAGCGGCAGCGTTATTCGCGCCACCAGTAGCACTACCACCCGCTGAAGCTCCACCGAGATTCAAGCCTTCCAAGCTAAAAAATGTAGACAGATACACACGACGTACTAAGAGTTAGCCACTGTGTAGAACGACATTCTTTTTTTTGTTGCTAAAATCAAGCACTTACCCGGGCACAAGTCCAGTGGATCGAAGCTGATTCATCGCGCTTTGCATCTGCATCATCGCCTGGAGGTTCTGTGGGTTCATCGCAGCGCGTAGAAACTCTGGGTTTTGCATCATCTGTCGCAGTTGTGGATTTGCGTTCAGCATTTGTGACATCTGCGGGTTCATCTGCTCCATCTGGGAGATGAAGAGCTCTGGGTTGTTCGCGATCTGCTCTAATGCTGGCTGGAACATCGGGTTTTGCAGGATCTGCGCCATCATTTCCGGGTTTGGAGCACCGCCGCCCATGCCACCGAATCCGCTCATACCTCCGAGGCCGTCCATACCACCTCCTGCCCACGGGTTGTTCCCCGCGCTTTGTGGAGTCGCTAAACAGACAAAGCAATACATACACATGAGTTCACTAGTCGAATCATTACGAAACCCGAGCAGTGCATTTTCGAAAAACTTACATGAAGCCCATGGATTCGCTGGAGCGCCAGGGGCTGTTGAGGCTGTAGTCGGAGTAGTTTGGGTCGTATTCGCGGATTGCGAACCGCCACCGGCAACTCCTGGCATGGTGAATGCTGGTCCACGAGAAGCAGCAGCACCGCTCGAAGCAGCGTTCATAAGCGGCTCTTGAACGTCTTGGTACATGCGGCGCAGCGCGTTGAAGCCCTCTGGGTGGCTCTCAATGTTCCGCATCGCGGTATCCTGGTTGCGCATCATCTCGCGCATCGCCGCTGGGTTACGCATGGCTTCCATACTCTGGCGCAGCAATTCGGGATCGTTCAGGATGTGGTTCAGCTGCGGATTTTGCTCCATGAGCTGCTGGATCTGAGGGTTGCTCTGCATCATCGAGCGCATGATCTCCGGGTTGCTCATAATGCCCTGCATCATCGGCGACTCCATCATCTGGCGCATCATCTCCGGGTTTTGCATCAACTGCTGCTGCATCGCCGCCATGTTTTGCATGCCGCCCGCTCCAGCACCAGTGCCGGCGCCAAACATCCCACCAAATGGGTTTGCAGCAACACCGCCAGCTACACCACCCGCAGGAGGGAACAACGGGAAGCCAAATGGGTTCGCAGCAGCAGCCGCAGCAGGTGCCGGCGTAGCCGCAGGAGTCGCAGCTGGAGGTGTCACCGCACTTGCAGCTGGCGTTTCCGCGGTTGAAGCTGTTGGGCGAGCAGGACGAGGCGCCGAGCCGCGCACGAAGAAGATCGTGTGCTCCGCCTCAATGCCTACCACATCCGCGCGTAAATACAAGCACACATACATACAGCGTCTGTTAGTCGATCCCCCTCTCGTGATGGGAGAGCGCTCCCTGGTTTACGCACCGTAGCTGGCGAGCGTGAGCTCGTCCTTGAGCACCTTGCCCTTGTAGATGAGGCGCTGCTGGGCCTCCGGCACCTCCGTGGGACCCACGAGCGCCGTCTTGGCGTCCGCGACCGTGCGCTCGAGCTCGAGCTCGATGGAGAACTTCTTGCCGGCGGTCGTCTTCACGTGCAGCGTCACCATTCTTCTTTCTAAGCTTCTCTTCTTTCCTTTGGCTTCCTTTGTGTTGCCAAGTGGAAGTGCGGAATGTGGGGGAAACAAACAAAAATACTTGCTTTCAGTATGGCACCGTAATCGCCTGGAAGCACTTGGTTTCAGTAAGGAGTCCCGAAGGTTGTAACTGTATGAGTGATTGTCGCCATGACGTAATGAAGGGATCTCTACCTCTATACGCGCTCTTTGGAGCAGAAATTCCGATCCAAACGAGCGCTTCTGGTCCGGCTGCACAGCTTTTTGCATGAATTTCAGCTATAAAATGCACGGCTGGTGAATCAATATAGCCTTTTCAATTATACACCGCGTGATATACTACTACTATACATAGTTGTTTGTTTTTGGCGGGAAGAGCAGATCGATTGATGATAAGAAAAGTTGCCGTTTGCGGTCAGAAGGAAGACACCGGAGCTCATCGTTGTAGGGAAAGCAGAAGCGATGGCGAACGAGCAGCAGCAGGGAGAGCAAGTGAAGCAGCAGCAGCACAAAAAGCACAGCATGGAGGCTGAAGCGTCTTCTGCGGACGAAAAGGAGCTGCGCGCAAACGGCGCGGAGGTCGTCGTGACTGACGACGCGAAGGACGGCTCGGCCAGCGACCCGACTGTCGACGCCATGGAGCTCAAGAAAGAGGAGAAGAGCAGCAAGAAATGTCCGTTCTGCCCCGCGAAAAAGAACCTGCCAGTGAAGAAAGGCTGCGTTATCAAGGCGTGCAAGAAGTGCTGTGTGAGCAGAAACACCGACTGCCCCGCGCACTCGGACCCGATGGCAAAGCGTACGTGTGTGTGCATTATTGACTGCTATAGCTGTGCTACTGCTGCTGTAGTGAATGATGTCGTTACGACGATTATACTGATCTTCCTATATCTCGTGCGCAGTGCCGACTGAAAAGGCGAAGAAACCAGTGCTCAAGCGCGAGTTCAAAGAGATCAACTTCATGTGTATGTCTTATGTGCTTTGCTTATCATTTACAATTGCCATCCTGCCCTGGTTGCTTTCAACATTGACGCAGTTGTCTGCGATCTGTCTTGCTGATTCAACAGACTACGAGGAGACGGTCGCGATCTTCTGCGTGCGCGACTTCTTCGCGTCGAAGAAGATGAGCCAGGGCATCTTGAACGACCAAGTGCGCTCGCTGCGTGTCAAGGGCACGTACGAAGGCAAACAACAGAGCAAGAAGGCGCGCGTGAGCGACCCAGCGGTCAAGGCGAAGATCGCGTCGGTCTTTGCAAAAGGAGCGCCGTTCTCGCCCCGTCACATGGCGCTTGTCGAGTGAGTGGAAGTGAAAAGCCAGCCACATTGGTGTGGCTCTCGCAGGCTGCCTGAATTTCGTTCATGTCTCTAGCCAGTCGAGCCCCATAGTCTCATTTTAATTAACATACAGTTTTCACAATATGTAGACAATCGTAGCGTAGATGCTGAGGTCTAATCCTTCATCCAGCTCGGGATGTCTGCGTTGTCAGAGCTATTGGCAGGTCCGACGGATACAGAGGAAGCATTCGTCGAGTCTGTTGCGCCTCCAGCTAGCGTTGTGGGAGGAACAACTTCCGGTGGCACTACTGCCATTGTTGGTGGATTTATGGAGCTGGTGGTCGCGGATTTGGTCGCCAGGGGCTCCGCTTTCTTGCGCTTCTCCAGGAACACGAGCTCCTCCTGGAGCTGCTTGATGCGAAACTGGTACTCGCGATTGCACTTGCGCGCGCTCTCGACTTCGTCTAGCGCGTCCTGGAGCTTCCGCTGCGCACTCTCGCAGTTCTTCTCGAGCGCTGCGATTTTGGAGTTCAGATGTTTTGTTTGCGAGCCCATTTGCATCCGTTTGGCTTTGAGCTCTTCGTTTTCTCTTTTGAGCTCCGCGAGTTGCGCTCCCAGATGGCCCTCGCTCTTCGTTAGCACGAGGCGCTTTTTGTCCGCGTCCGCAGCCTTTGCACTCACATCCTTGATACTCTACAGTAGCAAGAACAAGATGGCGAATTATGAGTATGGGGATGCCTTGCGACTCCATAGAAACCAAACTCGGCTGGGTCACATTACCTTGGAGAGCAGCCGATGTTTGTCTTCGAGAGCCTGCTTCTCCTGCACGACACGCTGAAGTTGTTCTTCCAGGTTTGCTCGCGCGCGCTTCTCCTGGTCAAGACTCCGAGTCGCCTCTGTCAGCCTCTGAGGAACCATAGAAATTCAGACAAATGCGTTAGAACATGAGGTTCTTGTGAAGGAACCAGCTCATACAAAGTGATCAGCAAGAGAGAGAGAGAGAGAGAAAAGCAAAAGCTTACATGTTCAACTTGCAGGCGCAGTTCTTGCTCCACCCGTAGGTTTTCTTCCAGTTGCTGGTTGTTTGCTTCAAGCTGAATGATCTGTGCGAAGAAACAAATTCATGTGAGCTCTTGGCTTGAAAACCAATTTGTGATCATGAAGCAGGTAGGATATGGAAGTAAATCGACCTGACCTGGGCACTGAACCCTTGTTGCTGGTTCATCGCGGTGATGAGTTTGGTCTCGACAGCACTGCGGTCAGCGTTGCAAGCCTGTACATCCCTCTTGAGCTGCTCGATCGCGCTCTGTCGCTCTGCGTCGAGCACTCGGAACGCCAGTTGATCCTTCTCGCGGAGCCTCTTGATCTCCTGAGCTCCAACGTTGCGCGCCACACCCTCCTCTTTCATCTAATGCCAATGACACAAATCAATAACCACAGGAGACTCCTCATTAGCTGCCACAAGGCAAAGCCAATAGCATCTCAACAATTTCGGGACGCACCCGTTCGTATTGGCTTTGCAGAAGCTGCAGTTGCCGCTGAAGCTGCTGGTTGGCGACTGTGAGTTCGGTTTTCACCTTGGCAGACTCCGCTTGGAGCTGCTGCAGTTGGCTCTCATAGCTCACTTGCATTTCATCCAGCGATTTCTGTAGTACAAGCCAACCAACTCCGTCAGATTCAGATGAAGATAGCACCTTCCTAAACGAAAAAAAGATGCTAGCGAACAAGACATGCAACCGACCTGCTGAACTCGGAAGAGCTCGTTCTCGCGCTCTTTCTTCGCAAGCTTGACCGTGAGTACCTCGATCATATCCTCCTGGATACGATGCTCGTCGTCTTGAAGCAGCAGCGACACTATCGATTGGTTTGGGTTTCCGCCCTCTCGTCCATTGCGAACCTCCTATCAGTTGAGAATGCAGACGTGCCATTGGCCATTAGACATGAGACGATAAACTTCAACATACGAAGCTTCAGCTCAGCACACGTACCGAAACGACGCGTCCGACGCGCAGACCGCCGCCACGGGTCTGCTTCTTGTCCAGCAGCTTGGCCAGTGGCGCCGCTTGGTCATGCTGCTGCTGTTGCCGCTGGTGAGCATTAGCAATTCGAGCCATTAGCGCAAGACACACGGGAATAAGGACACAAGAGCTACCAGCATTCCCGTCCCGTCAAATCTCATTGTGACACATGGGTAGTGGGAATTTGACCAAACGCGATCTAACAATAAACTTTCAAGACAGATTTGGATACTTCAAAGTGATCAATGTTGCAATGGTTTATCGACATGTTACTGGGAGTCTATCTACACCACGCAAACTGGGCTACC
>JALBYZ010000596.1:0-21254 GCA_038050575.1 Globisporangium mamillatum
CACTGTCTCCGGTAATACTTTTCTAAATAATAACCTTTTTATAGTGGTGAAAATTTGCAGATTTTTGCCTAGTCACTAATGAGAGGCACGACTGTATATTGATGAGAAGCTGCAGTATCGTGCATGAACGTCCTCCAAAGAATGTCCACATTATAACTCTTCCTTATGCATAGCACCACACGATCGGGTTACATTGTCTGCAAAACTGCGCTTGAGCTCGTCCAGAACCCTACCAAGTGTGTTTGCTATCGACCCAGCCACTTGCAGAGGGGTCATAAGTAGCACCAGTATCAAATGCTCCATGTTGACGTTCAGTACGACCATGTTGCCCGAGGGTCTTGAGCGTGTACGGTACTGTTTTACACGTAGGACTTCGCATGATTCGCATCAATCGCTTCGAAGACAGACGCTGCCAGTTGGTCGTCATCGACACAGAATGCAGCATTTCAGCAAATGCTTTTGCTAACTTGAGCGCACAGCATCACGACACTCGCAAATGAACAACCCTGTCGACGATTTATATACAAGACTTCTTCCCTTTCTGCCAGCATTCAGAGAGTACGCTCGATCACACGTCACTTCCTTCGGCTCACGTGGCTCTATACATCACACACAATCCCACACGACTCCTCTCCAGTTAGTCGTCATCGACACGCTCACTCACTCAGCGGAGCTTCTTCTTCTTGAGCTTCTTCTCCAGACGCTCGCGAGCCGACTCGGACTTGCGCTTGCTGCCGCTGCTCGAGCCACTGCTCCATCCAGCAGTATTGCCTCCATTCGCAGACGACGAGAGCTTTGGGGTGACTGGCAGTGGGGGGCGAGCGACAACTGACATCTCGGACAATATACCAGCAGCAGCCACCGGACCGCCACTCTCTCCTGATTCACCAAAGTGACGCTGGGGTGTCGATGATTTGCGGCTGCTGCTACCGCTACTGCTAGTAGATGATCGCTTCTTCGAAGAGCTCTTGGAGTCACCACTGCTGGATTTGCTACTGCTGCTCCGCTTTCGGTGGACATCGCTTGTTGGTTTACGATTCGATTTCTCGCCCGAGGAGCTGGCTCTAGGAGCAGCAGGTGGAGCAACCGAAGGCGGTGGTGGAGTCGAAGGCGGCATCGGTGGTGGTGGAGGTGGTGCGAGTGCTGGTGGAGCCTGAGGAGGTGGGGGCGGCGGAGGCAGAGGAGCGCGATGTTGTGCATCGCTGTGAGCAGTCTCATGAGCAGACAGCGATGATTTTACTTCAGCAGATGAAAGAGAAGGAGGCGGTGGAGGAGCAGAACTCTGGGAGCTACTGCTGCTTCTACGGCGCTGACCCGGCGGCTGCTGCTTGCGACTGCGTTGCTTCTTGCTCGAGGCCGACGATGATCGCTGATGCTGCTGCTTCGACTTCGCCTTCGAGCTCTTGCACACGCTACACTCATAGTACTTTGGTATCGCCACGCCGTCTTCAAACCCGACGCACAAGGTATGCCGCCAAATCTTGCAAACGTCGCACTCGATCATGAGCTTGCCATCGTCGTAGTCAGAGCCGCGCAGCCCGCACTTGCAGTCGAAGTACCACTCCTCGCACTTAAAACATAAGAACTTGTCGTCCAGCTCGGTTCGTCCGGGCTTCAAGGCACACCTCGTGTGCACCCAATGATCGCATCTTTCGCACAGCGTCATGTTTGTGCCGTCGTCGATGTTTTTCCCACTCATTCCGCAGGAACAGTCCACGATCCAGTCGTCTTGTTCTTCGTCTGCCGTAATACCAACCGAAACCTGGATATTCTGCGATGCAGTTGTGTTCTCCAGGTACATCGTGGCATCCTGCTTTCCATTCGAAACCTTCTTCTTCTTCTTGCTCTTCGAAGGTGACGACGTCGACGAGCTCATCAAACTCGAGCTGCTCTTTTTCTTGTTGCGTTTCAGCTGCTCGAGGCGCTCTCGCTGGTGCTTCCGAGCTCTCTGAATGATTTCATCCTTTGACTCACTCGTGATCTTCATCTCGTCCAGCTTCGCGATCTTTCGGATCGCAAGCAGAGCGTCCACTGGCGCAGATGGGAGTCTCGGGTACGCGTTTTCCAGATCGGATCCTTCGCTGTCGCTCGTGCTGCTCTCGCCCTCTTTCTCGGCTTCGTTCGCTTCGGTCACAGGAGCTGCATCGTGGTTGCTGCTGCTGCTACTACTGCTACTACTGCTGCTGCTGCTGCTGCTCGAGTCGCTGTCACTGCCGTCTTCGTCGCCTGTTTTCTCGTCTTCGTCCTTCTTCTCGTCCTCTTTTTTCTCTTCCTCCTTGTCGGGTTTGTCATCAGAGTCAGAGTCGCTTGGGCTTGAGCTGTCGCTGACGCTTGAGCTGGACTCAGAGCTGCTGTCGCTGCTGACACTGCTCTCGCTACTACTCGTGTTACTTGTTGTCGATGGACATGGGCTGCTCCCGGCTTCATTTAAGTAGGCATCTCTGTCAACGCTAGTCGTCGCTACAGGATTGGTCTTCTCTTCGAGAGAGTGGGACATTTGCAGCTCCGCATTGCATCGAATGCTTTCCAGCATCTCCTTTGGCGATGCGAACCGACCGGCAGTCTTGCATATTCTCGCGACGCTGATCTCCTTGTACAAGTTCGGCTCGCTTGACAATGCATCCTCCGCGTTGGCGCCGTCTTCATTTGCTTCACTCTCGAGCCATTTTTCTAGCTTGGAGACCAGCGCCTTCAGCTGTATCAATTCCCACGTCGAAATGACAGCTTTGCGCGCATTATTACCGCTAGTTTTCTTTGTCGACTTGGAGACTTGGAGATTCCTGGCATAGAACGCAGCTGCATACCAGTGCACCACTTCGAATTGAGGATACCGGAACTGTTTTGGGACATGGAGCGCGTCCTCGATCGCATGACAACGAAACTGCATCTGAGTGTGGTGACCCGTCAGGAAATTGCCTCCGAAGGCAATCGAGTCCTCGGGCGTGTACACAGAGTGGATCCAGCCTGACGGCATCAAAAATGTCTCGCCGGCCTTGACCTCCACGTACGACACGTCGTCCATGTGGTCGATCAGGAAATCCGACTCGCCAAAATTGTAGTTGGCTTGGAACTGGAAGTACGCATGCAAATTCGCCTCCGTGGGCGGGATCAATAGGAAAATCTACGAGACAAACAAACGTCATTCGTCATTCGTACTCTGCCAGAAGGACGCTACATCATCTTTAAGAAGCTTGCGATGCATGTGTTGGACTCACTTTTCTCCCTTGGTAGAGATGGTACCAGACCGACGAGCCGCAAAAGTCGACGTGGAAGTCTGTGTAGCTTCCGGCACAGCTCATGAGCGTGTAGAGCTGCACTCTCGGCATGCGCGCTCGGTCCGCTTTGCTCGTCTTCGGCCACATGGACTCGACCCATCCGATCTCCTTCACTGCTGTGGGAGGACGCACCAGGCGTGCCAGCTTGCTGGAGCCGCACTCGAGACTGAGCAAATTAAGGATGCGCGACCGCTTTGACGGGGGTTCTCTGAAAAATTCAACCCACTCCTTCAGCTTCCAGTCCTCCGCGAGCTCAAGTTGAGATGCCACCTAATCGGGTTCATCGCACAGAAATGAATGATAAGCACCAGGTTAGCTTAGCTGATACTTCATTCGATCTTTTAAATACGCACAGAAACGTACGTCAATCGCTCGAATGGGGCGCTCACTGCCAATGTTCTTCTCAAGCTCGTCCAAGCTCATGCCCGACCCAGGAACTGATTGCACAAACAGCAAGAGCCACATTAGCACGTAAAGTACTTATACAACATGGGATGCAATAGAACACGAGCAAGCCAATCAGCTACTCTAGCAATGAGCTGAAGACTTACCTGTAAGCCCCACTTGCTCTGGCGACGCAGCAACAATCGGCTTTTGAAACCCATTCTCGAAAAACTGCAGCATCCACACATATACCAGGTCAGTTCTCGTTGTTCTATCGAAAATGCACCCAAAAGTCAAACAACACAAAGCAACAATAACACTCACGTATTCGCGCCCGATGACCTGTCCGCTGGGGACTCTGAACGCGATGCTCATTTGGGACTTTGCTCTCTTCTTCAGCTGTTGCAGCCGCGTCTGCATGCGCGCGCGCCAGTCCGTCGCGGTCTCCGGCTGGAACTTCTTGCGCAGCGGCACTTTGCGCAGTACAAAGGTGCCGCTGTCATCACTCACCTCTGCATCCGCATCGTCTTCATTGTCGTCCCCGCTCGTCATGTCATTCGCGCACTCGCGACGCTGCGCTGCTGCTTGGTGCCCCACCTGCGCAGCGAGCGCCGTGACCGCCCCGCGCGCGTCGTCCATGGAGGAGGTTCGCATCGTCGGTCCCATTTTCGATTCTCCCCCGCGCGCTCAAGCGAAGGAAGAGAAACCTCAGAAACTGCGTTTTTGAGCGAGCAACAATCCAGAAACTACACTTTTGACCATATCAATGATGCGAAGCAACTGGTTAAAAACGGTTATCGTCTTCAAAAGGCGGTTGCGCCAAAGCAACAGCAAATGTATCAAATTCCGATACTTGCTTCTATTGTTTTTAGTCCACCGACTTTTTAGAGAAAACAGGGTTCGCTTAAATCCAGGCCCACCTTTTGATGCATTCTGCTATTGTTCGAGGCTCACCGACTTTTTAGATACATTTGCTGTTGCTCAGTCAGCCGGCTTTAAAAGAGAGTGGAAGAATGATGGATGAGTTGGTTGTCCCTACCAACCGATACAATTCGCAACAGTGCACTTGACAACCAGCGAGCGGCTCCAAAAGCAGGCAATTGTATTGATCATGAGTCAGTGGATGCTCCGGTGCGCGCTGCAGAAGGCGCTGGTCGCCGGCGTCACCACCAGCGCCAGCGTCACTACTACTACCAGCAGCCTTCTCAATACCGGCGCGAGCGCGCAGTCGGCTGTGGCTTCGAAGCTGCACTGGGCGTCGCGAAGATACAGCACCTCGAGTGTGCCCGACCGCCGCAAGCGCAACCACCTGCCGAGCAACAAGAAGGACCAGAAGAAGAAGGGCGGCAACGGCGCGGCAGACGGCGAGGAGGGTGCGACCACGGTCAAAGGCCGCTTTGGTGCGAATTCGAACAACAACAACAACACGAAGGCCAAGGGCAACTGGGATCTCTTCAGCAGCAACGGCGCCAACCGCGTCAACAGCAGTAGCGCAGCGAGATCCACTGGCGCTGACGTGAGCGCAACCACAGGCAACACTAACAGTACTGCTGGTGGTGCGAACGCGCAGGCGAGTGGCAAGAGCGCGTTCCGCAATGTGAAGAGCAACCCTCGCGCGGGAGCGTTCAACAAGAAGCAGAACAGCAGCAACAGCCAGAGTCCAGTGTTCACCAACAAGTTCCAGAACCTGCTGTCGTTTGCGTTTGATTCCAACGATGATGTCAAGCCAACAGAAGGAGGTGTAGGAGGGAACTCTTCGCCTTCACACCGTGGCGGAAAGAAGAAGTTCGACTTTGGCGCCAACAGCCAGAGCAAGACTCGCGGTGCGCTGTTAGCGAGTGATGACGATGATGACGTCGATTTCTTCAACAGCAAGGGCGCAAAAGACCCGGAGCTGTCGGCGCTTGGACTGATCGACGACGATAATGACGATGAGGCACACACCCGCAAGCACAAGAGCAAGAAGCCGAGCGCTGTCACTGGCACGGCTGGCTCGCTCCTGTCTGCGGCGGCGGCAGCTCCTGGGGGTTCGCCAGACAAGCGCAAGCAGCTCAAGAACAAGAAGAAGAAGGACGCGCGCAGCCTGCTGAAGAACTTCCAGTTTGAGAACAGCCTCTTTGACTCGGACGATGACCTCTTTGGTCATGTGGACTGGTCCGAGAAGCGCGGCAGCGGCAATGGTGGCGACAGCGACAACCGAGAGCAACGTCGTTTCCAGCGCACGATGCGCAAACAAACCAAGCAGGCGCCGAAGGTAGTGCTCGCGCCGCGCGAAGTGGAGATTCCGACGATGATCTCGGTCGAGGACCTCGCGGAGCGCATGTGCGTCAAGTCGAAAGTACTGATCAAGGCGCTGCGCGACCTGGGCGAGCGCGGCATGAAGGACGAGTCGGTGCTCACGAACGACGTCGCGGAGCTCGCGGTCGAGTCGCTGAACATGATCCCCGTGCTGCTTCCGCCCGAGTTTGTCGACCTAGAGCTCACGGTGCCGCCGGCCGATTGCTCCATGTTCCCCCACCGCTCACCGATCATTTCGGTCATGGGCCATGTCGACCACGGCAAGACGACGCTGTTGGATTCGCTGCGCAAGTCCAAGGTCGCAGCTGCCGAAGCAGGCGGAATCACGCAGAGCATCGGTGCGTTCACAGTGGAGCTGGGCAAGAAGTTTGGTAACCAGAGCAAGATCACGTTCATTGACACGCCCGGCCACGCGGCGTTCAGCGGCATGCGCTCACGCGGCTCCGAGGTGACCGACATCATCGTGCTCGTGGTCGCCGCTGACGATGGCGTGCGTCCGCAGACCGTCGAGGTGATCCAGCTCGCGCAGAAGAACAACGTGCCGATGGTCGTGGCGGTCACCAAGTGTGACATGCACTCGCACGACGAGCAGGAAGTGCGGAATCGTATCGCCGACCAGCTGCTGAACCGCGGCGTGGTCGTGGAGCAGATGGGCGGTGACGTCCCGCTCGTGTGCGTCTCTGGCAAGACTGGCGAAGGTCTGGACTCGCTGAAGGAGACGATCGCGCTGCACGCCGAGATCCTAGACCTGAGGGCAGACAACAAGGCCAAGGGCGAGGCGATTGTACTCGAAGCCAACATCGCGCGAGGCGTGGGCACCCAGGTGGATGCGATCGTGAAATGGGGTACGCTCAAGACCGGAACCATCGTCGTGTGCGGATTGGAGTACGGTAAGATCCGCGCGCTCGTGGACCAAAACGGGAAGCGCGCGAAAGAGATCAGTCCGGGCAACCCGGTGCGTGTGATCGGGCTCAAGGGCTTGCCGAACGCCGGTGACGCGCTGCTTGTTGTCGAGAGCGAAGAGCGCGCGAAGGAAGTGATCGAACAGCGCCAGGAGCTGCTCGAGTGGGACCTCATGGCGACCGCGGAGGAAGAGGACGGCGACGACCCGTCGGGCAACCCGCACCGCCGACGAAAGTACATGGGTGCGCGTCGAAAGTGGCAACAGATTGAGCTCCGCCGTCGCGAAGAGGTGGACGAAGCCAAGCGCGTGGCGTCGCTCAAGGCCGGTGACGCCGGCTACGTGGCAAACATCGTGCCAATCATCGTCAAGACCGACTCGGTGGGCGTGATCTCGGCGATCGACGAACTCATCGCGTCGCTGCCTTCGGACGAAGCGGTGATCAAGCGCATTGTGGCATCGGTCGGTCCCGTGTCATCGTCGGACATTGCTATGGCGGAAGCCACCGGCGCGACGATCTACGCGTTCAACATCAAACACCCGAGCACGATCGACCGCGAGGCGCTGGAGAAGAACGTGAGTATCCGACAGCACCGCGTGGTGTACACGATGCTGGACGACATCAAGGAGCTGCTGCGCGACAACCTGAGTGGCGTGGAGGAGACCGAGATGATTGGCAGCGCCGAGGTGCTGCAGTCGATCCCGATCACGACGTCCGGCCGCCGCACGACCAACATCGCCGGTTGCAAGATCACGATGGGCGCCATGAACATGCAGGCCAAGTACCGCCTCGTGCGCGACGGCGAGACGGTCGCCGAGGGCATCTCGATGGAGTCGATGCGCCACTTCCAGGAGAAAGTCGGCGAGGTGACCAAGGGCCAGGAGTGCGGGCTGCAGCTCGACGGGCTCGACGACTTCCAGGTGGGCGACGTGCTACAGGCGTACGTCGTCAAGGTCGTCAAGCGCACGCTGTAGGTTGTTGAGGATGGCAAGCCAAGCAAATGATAATCACACACGTAGAGATATACCTCCAGCATTCGTATAAGAAAAAAAAGATCATATTCATCCATCCCTTCAGGGTTGAGCATTTTTTTCCTCCGGAAGCACATCGACGCTGGAACTCGAGCATGGGAATATTCGTGGTTGCACGTTAGTACTTTGTGCATCCGCTCCTCCGTCTTGGACATTTTGCTTGCTCCTTTGCTTGCTTTCTTCGCCTTTCGCTTCGAGAAAACACATTTGATGCTGCCCTTCAAGTTGTCCAAATCGCTTGTTGGATACATGAGAATTTCCACCGGATTCACAAAATCTCGATCGTAATTAAGTACATGAATGCTGTGGATCGTGAGACTCTCTTAATTCAGTGCCCGTATTTTGTTTTCAGCGATAAAGTAACTTATCTCAGTACTCCATGTGCTTCTTAACCCAAACCCTTGTGGGTTGTTTGCGTTTGATCTTGAAAACTGTATGGTCCTCGGTGAGCAGTTTTTTTTCTCTCTCTTTTCATCCTTTTTCACTCGAGATTTGTATGGCGAGTCGCTGGGCTCACCTCCAAAAGCACTGACTGACTGTGTGGAGTTTTGAAAATTCGCGAGCGTGGGAAAAGCGAGAGAGCGAGCGAGCGAGGAAGCAACCGACCGATGGACCCGCACGCAGTGAACCCGATGGCGATGCAGCCCATGTCGATGCCCATGGGGATGCAGCAACCCATGTCGATGCCCATGGCTGTATCCAACAGTGGACCTAACCCGGCGGCGGGCGGCGTGCAGATGGGCATGGGCATGAACCCCATGGGTGGCGCGGGCGTGGCTGGCGCCGGCGCCGCCGGGCAGTACGGCGTGCCCCCGCAGCAACAGCAGCAGCAGATGATGATGAACATGAATGCCATGAACGGCATGAACCCGCAGCAAATGGGCATGAACTCCCAGCAGATGGGCATGAAGATGAATGCGATGAATCCGAACGGCATGAACCCGAACATGCCGGTCCAAATGGTGGGCGGCGGGCCGGTCATGGGCGCCGACTGGCGTATCCAGCTCACCCGCGAGCACCGCGCGAACCTCATCGCCAAAATGTACGTGTCCTGGGGTTATATTTTTTTGTATAGTTAAGAGTGTCTTTCTGTATATGAGCATGCGATGTGATGTAGAGTACTAAATGGAATGTCTGGTTGTGAATCTTTCATGATGGGTTGGTTTGCTGAACAGCTACAATGAGATGGTGCGCGTCGCGAGCGACCCGCCGCCGGGCATCAAGCTTTGGATGAACGTGTCGTGGTACGAGCTGACGCTGTACAAGGAGTCACGCACGCAGGAGGACTACATCACGAAGATCTTCAACCGCCTGAAGTCGCTCCGCGCACAGCCGACGGACGTGAACGCCGCCATGTCGGCGCAGGCACTGCAGAACAACGGCATGCTCTCGCGTCTGGACTTCTCGTACTACAACAACCCGAACGTGGGTGTGCGCACCGTCCCCCCGCCTGCGGTCCAGACGCAGCCTGCTGGATACCCAGGTCACCCACAGCAGTTCCCTGGCGCCGGTGGCCACCCTCAACAAGCTTCTGCTGGTCCTCAGGTGCAAGTGAAGCAGCAGCCGCAGATGGCTGGTGGTGGCGCACCTGCTGGTATGGCAAGCTTGTCTGCAGTGAACCCTGGCGCCCCCACGACGGACCCAGCCGTGGCGGCGCGCGCAGGGATGTCGAACGGACCTGTGAAGCCAGAGGCAGCGATGGGAAATGTTGCCGACAGCGCAGCGGAGTACTGGCGCCAGCACGCTGCGTTGAAAGCCAAGTACCACGACGATGTGGATAAAGTGCACAGCGCGTTCAAGAAGTATGTGGATCACATGAAGGACCACAACGAAACGGACCAGAAGAAGAAACTGCGTTACTTGCTCAGTTATGTGCAGCTGTGCGCGAGCGTGCTGAGCGAAGACAAGTCGACCCACCAGCCACGGAAACTCGAAGAGCTCGATAAGGTGTACAAGTACATTGTGAAAATTGTGAATCCGTATTTGAAGAAGCTACGCACGGAGACGGACAAGCGGAGCTTCACGCCCGGTGGCGGCAGTGGCAATGGTCCAAGTGGTGGAGCAGGACAAGCGCCGACTGGCTCGCCTCCAAGCGGTCAGACTGGAGCGAATGCTGGTCCAGCAGGAGGTAGTAACACTGGGATTCCAATGAACATGATGGATCCTAACGCTGCGATGCGTCAACAGCAACAGCAACAGCAACAGCAACAAGCCCAACAGCAGCAGCAACAGCAACAAGCTCAACAGCAGCAGCAGCTTCAGCAGCAGCAGCAGCAGCAAGCTCAACAGCAACAGGCGCAGCAACAGAATGCTCAGCAGCAAAACCCATCCAATCAGCCAAACCAGCAGCAGCAGCAACAGCAACCACAACAGGGACCTGGTGGAGCGCAACAAACTCCTCAGCAGAAGCAACAGCAGTACCAACAGCACCTCCAGCGCCAGCACCAGATGCAGCAGCAGCAACAACAGCAGCGGCTACAAATGCAACGCCAGCAGCAACTTCAGATGCAGCGTCAGCAACAGCTTCAGAACCAGCAGCAACAACAGCAACAAGCGCAGCAGCAGCAGCAGCAGCAGCAGCTTCAAAACCAGCAGAAATCGCAGGGACAGCCAGGACAGCAGCCAGCTCAAGGTGGTCAGCAGGCGAATCAAATGAAGCAGCAACAGCAACAACAACCTCCTAACCAGCCTAACCAGCAGCAGCAGAATCAGGGCAACAGCCAGCCACAGCAGCAACAGAGAGGACAGCAAGGTCAGCCTGGACAAGGATCGAACCAACCTAGTGGCCAGCAGCAGCAACAACAACCTTCCCAGGCGCAACAGCAAGCCCAACAGCAACAGTTGCGTCAACAGCAGGCTCAGCAGCAGCACGCTCAGCAACAAGCTCAGCAACAGGCTCAGCAGCAACAAGCTCACCAACAAGCCCAACAGCAGGCGCAGCAACAAGCCCAGCAGCAACAGGCGCAGCAGCAGCAGCAGAAAAACCAGGCTCAGTCTCAGCAGGCGCAGATGCAGAGTCGTCAGCAGCAGGAGAGTCCGTCGATGTCATCTGGATTGGGTCTGAGTCTGGACGACAGCTTGTACCCTGGCATGGACAGCGGCTCGCTGCTGCAGATGCCTTCCAATCTCTCAGGTCCGGGCTCGTCGTCCAGCTATTCCATGGGCTTCCCGAACGATCTGTCGCCGACGGGCTTTGGCGATCTGGGCATTTTGGACATGGACGGCTCGGGACTCTCGAGCTTGTCGTACGACGGCCAGGACACGCCGAACTCTGGGAACGGCGGTCGCCACGGCAGCGGTGGGGCCAACGACGGCAACGGAGACGACAGTGGCGACAATGCGGACCTGATGACGTTTGTGGAAGCATTATAAGTACGGCGATGGGATGGAGTGGAGACTTACGAGCGAGCGAGCGACTTGACTTTGACAGACTTGAATGACTGATGTGTAGCTTTTGTAGTGATTTTTTCTTCTTCTTGCCTGTGTTTGTTTTGTTATTGGAAAGAAAGAAAAGACACAAGCGTTTGCATGAGGGTGGTCTTACTTTGCTTTGTTGCTGGTGGCTTGTGCATAGGGCAAGGTTTTCTGTTGGCTGGTACCAATCTGGAATATGGAACGCAAGCGGTTTGCGTTTGGTACCAAATGGACAGCAAGCAGTTCAGCGATCCCGCCGCGCGATGTGTTACTGTAAAGTGTATTATTCGCATCCCAGAAACCAGAAACGTGAGACCGAAGCTCAGATTTGAAATGCGTGTCGAGAAAAGATCTCGCGGATCGGTTTTTCTGATACTTCAATGCACTTTTGCAGGCGTCACCAAGAAGTGTCACAAGCAAATGAGCAAGCAAGTTGAGCTGCTGACTTGCGGATGAGCACGCACCCGACAGGCAAGTTGCAACAAAGCGCAAACGAAAGCAAGAGATCAAGTCGGCACTGAATGGATTTGTACCAACTTTTGCGAGTTGCTCTATGCGTGCGCGCACTTTTGTGTGACCCACACTGGTGCCACGCACGCAACAAAGCAGTTGCCCGGCGGATGCTAAAGAAACTGAGCGCCCTCAACCTTTCCCGCCATGGGGGACGGCGGCATCTTACGCGCGACTAACAGTAAACGCAACGCAAACCAAGCCAAAACGAGTCTCATCGCCATTTTGGAGCCACATTATGCGCATAGGTACAGCCATAGCTCTCGACTCACTCGAAAGTGTTTTGTTTGTGGCACAGAAAAATATCCAGCGTGTCGTGCGTCCAGTTCCGCTCTTGCTCTTTCCGAGCGATTTCGAAAGCTCAAATTTTAAATCAAAAATTACGAATATAAACATAGTATGTATTGATTTATAAGATACTTTCAAATCAAAAGACAGTGATAATTCGTTTTGGGAGAGCAACACGTATGTGTTCTCGCAGGAATGTTAAGTGGATCTAGAGCTATTTTTGTAGTTTAGCAAACCTTGGGAGAGAGCAAACAAGCGGAGCCCTATTTGAGGGCAAATTTGCTCGTTGAGTGCGCAGAGCAAGAAACACACAAGCAAACAAACAAGCAAGCAAGCGAGTGAGTGAGTGAGTGTTGCTCCCACTTGTTGTGCTTCTTACTCGACCTTTCCTCGCTGACGTGCGTGTGCGTGCGGCGTCAAAACTCTCCCAGAAGAGCAACGCGAGCGCCAGTCACAGTCACAATCACCCCCCTTCGTGGTCTGCGAAGCGACGCTTGCGCGAGATTGACTCGGATTGTGCGCCGTCAAGTTGTTGCTGTATCACCCACCAGCAGCCAGTCAGTTCCGCCACGGCTCGCTTCACTTGATTTGTCTTGTCTTGCGCGTGTTCGGTTGTGTTGTTTGTGTTGCTTTGCTTGCGTTGTTGTTGTTTGCGACGCAAGGTGACCCTTTTTTAGTACCGCGACAACAAGCGAGCCAACAACAAGCGAGCAAGCCAACAAGCAAGTTCGCTGCTACCACGGTACTTCTGTATGGTGCGTCCACGCGGCAAGTCAAACCCGATGAATCCGTCGCGCCTACTCAAGACGAGCACGAGTGGCTCCGCGAGCGTGCTCAACCTGCAGATGGCGCCGCTGGGCGCGCTGGCGCTGGCGCTGGAGGAGGACCTGGAGAGCCAAGCGCGCGCGTCGCTCTCACTCTTCGGCTTCGGCGTGCACGACGCCGTCAACTGGAGCCTTGTGGCGGCGGGAGACTCGGTCTCCGCCGCCAGCGCCATGGCCGGCAGCAGCGGCGTCAACGGTGTCAACGGCTACAGTAATGGGACGGGCAATGGGACCACCACCAGCAGCAGCAGTAGTGCCCATGGCAATGGCAATGGCAACAGCACCAGCGGAGTTGGCGGCGGCGCGGCGGGCGTGACGCTGCTGGAGCGCGTCTGCCCCATCGGCACGAACGCATTCCTCTGGAACACGATGAATATGGGCGAATCTGGCGCGAGCGCCATGAGCGCGATGAGCGGCGACCTGAGCGACGCAGCCGGTGGCAGCATGAACCCGAGTGGTGAGGATGACCCGGACTGGGACCCGCTCGGTTACGGCCACATCTTCGCGTCCAAGATCCTGCAGCAATACCTCGTCAAGTGCGTGGCGCTCATCCCGGCGTCGGTTGAGGAAGTCGTGGACCTGCTCATCCGCTCGGACCGCGACGACATGGAGACGCCCATGCATCACCTCGTGGGCGTCAAGATGACGGCGTCCGGTGTCATCTACCGTCGCAAGCGCAAGCGTACCCGCCGCGCCAAGCACCCGCGCCGCGCGCTCAACACAACCAACGGCAACGGTAGCAACGGCAACAGCAACAGCAACAGCAACAGCAACAGCAACAGCAACAGCAACAGTAACAGTAACAGCAACAGCAACAGCAGCATCAGCATCAGCAGCAGCAGTCGGCGCCAGCGTACACTCACCCCCCCGCAATCCCAATCCCATTCGCACTCCCACTCGCATTCGCCCACAGACCTGAGCGACTCGTCGTCATCCGACTCGGAGGAGGAAGAGGAGGTCGTGGTAATCGACGACAACAGCGAGAACCAGTCGCTGAACGACCTCAACCACCCGACAACAGCCAATGCGCGGTACCACCTGCGTTCCACCGCGAGCACGGCGTCCATGGACAGCAACGCCAGCGAGCGGCCGACCGCGAACATGAACATCCCGAACTCCCACTCGTCGTCTTCGTCGTCGCTGTTCTCGTCGTACATGGACGAGTACCGCGCGTCGCTGACCCAGGGCCAGCAGGGCAACCTGAGCCTCAAGTGGGTCGTGGGCGAGAAAACCGGCCGCATGTTCACGCAACGCGCCAACTACTGCCTGCTCGACTACGAGTGCGTGCTCGTGAACGACTGGGAGGAGGAGGCGAACGGCGGCCGCCCCATGTACGTGCGCGCGCTGCAGTCCGTGTACCTGCCGCAGTGCCAGCCGTGGATCGACGAGCTTGGCGCGAAGCCCACGGACCTGCAGCCCACGGGCATCATGGTGCGCGAGGCGACGCAGCGACCGGGATTTGTCGAGGTGCAGTTTGTCGCGTCGATCCTGGAGAAGGCGCAGCTACCGATGACGTCGCGCCGCGCGAAGCTGCGCGCTCTCTGCGCCAAGATCGCGAGGCTCGAGGAAGTGGTGACGAGCCGCCGACTGTCGCAGTCGCTGCTCGCGCACCAGCCGCACTGGGTGAGCAACCGCGAGCGCCAGGTGTGCCACTGCTGCGACGCCGTGTTCAAAACACTCACGCGCCGGCGCCACCACTGTCGCCTTTGCGGCGAGATCTGCTGCTCCGACTGCTGTCCGAAGAAAGATGTGGCGCTCCCGGAAGTGGGCACCACGAGCGTGCGCGTGTGCGTGTTCTGCGTGCAGAAGCGGCGTCACAGCGGCGACGCGGTCGAGTCGTCCTCAGTGTCGGTGTCGTCGTCCTCCGCCACGGGGGCGACACTCTCGCCCGTGGCCAAGAGTGGGGCGTCGTCTGCGTCGTCGTCATACTACATGGCCACGCCGCCGCCGCACCAGTCGCACAGTCACCACCACCTGACGCTGCAGCACTCGCTCTCGTCGTCGTCGTCGTCGTCGCCGTCCGAGTACTATTTATCCTCGTCGAGCTACGGCGGGTCGATGCCCGGCAGCTTCAGCGGCACGGGCGGCACGAGCGGCTCGCTGGGCGACCGCAAGCCGTCACTGGCGTCCTCCATGTTCCAAAAGTTCAAGAGCAGCAGCCTGGGCAACTAAGCGAGGGCGAGAGGATGACAATGGAGCTAGCTGCTTGCTGGTTATAGGAGTAGGTCGGTAGTCGTGGTAGGCAGGTAGGCAGGTAGGCAGGTAGATAGGTTCTGTGGTTGTAGATCAACATTCGTCCGTTGTAGTAAACCGTCATCATCAAATACAATAGGTTTCTTAGGTGTCAATCGACAGCTACACGCGTGCATACATGTTTCATCTCTTTATCGTTTGTATTTGTTTGTATTGTTTTTCGTTCTGCCCATTGTTTTTTCCATACAAAACCCTCCATCTCCTCTCTTCTCTACGAGCGGCCAAAGACTGCGCGGAAGCCCTCCTTCTGCGCCTCCGAGAGCGCGTCCGGGAACTCGACATGGAACTTGATGTGCAGCGACCCTTTCTCGGACGGGAAGTGCTGCTTCGGCATGCCCTCGCCGCGCATCACGCTCACAAAGCGCGGCGGCGTCACCTGCGAGCGCACGACCTCCACCTGGCGGCCGTCCAGGTGCGTGAACGCCTTGCGGAAGCCCACGAGCGACTCCTTGAGCGAGATCGTCAGGTCCATCCACAGGTCGTCGCCGTCGCGCGTGAAGAGGGCGTGCGGGATCGTCTGCACCTGCAATCGCAGGTGGCCCGCGCTCTGGTCGGGCATTTCGTCCGCGTAGTTCTCGTACTCGACCTCGAAGCCGTCGGGCGTGCCTTTCTCGATGTCCACGTCGAAGCTTAGGTCGCTCATCTCCACCTTGCGGCCGCTACACACAGGGCACGTACTGCTCGAGATCTTGCCCTTGCCGTGACACTTCTCGCACGTGGTTTGGAATTGCTGGATGAAACCCGGACCGACGCGGCGCGTGGTCATCTTGACGCCGTGGCCGCCGCACTCCGAGCACACGTGCAGGTCGTCTTCGTGCGCAGTGCCCTTGCCGTGGCAGTGGTGGCAGACCGTCTCGCGACGGATTGAGAACTGCAGCACCTTACCGTTGTACAAGTCTGCGAGCGACACGCGCAGCGGCATCACGACGTCCGGACCGCGCGACGGCTCCTGCTCGCGCTGACGCCGTCCGCCGCCGCCAAAGAACTGCGAGAAAATATCGAACGGGTCGTGGCCGCCGCCGCCGCCGCCATTCGCGCTCAGCCCTTCCTCACCATAGCGGTCGTACTTAGTCTTCTTCTCTTCGTCCGACAGCACGTCATACGCTGCAAAACAAAAAATCACTGTAAGGCTCTCGTTGGGCTAACGTCAGACACACACACGAGCACTCACCTCCAGCGACCTCTGCGAACTTCTTCTGCGCGTCTTCGTCACCCGGGTTCTTGTCTGGATGGTGCTGCAGCACATTGATATACGAGCGTACATGTTACATCACGAAGAGCTCTTTCGGCAAAAAGAAAAGAAAAGCATGGGGCCAAGAGCTGCATCCGTTCGTTCGTACCTTGAGCGAGAGCTTGCGGAACGCGCGCTTGATCTCCGCGGAGGACGCGTCGCGCGTCACGCCCAGCACCTCGTAATAGTCCCTTCCAGCCAGCACGTTCGCGCAGAGCGCCGTTGCCACCACCAGCGCCAGCAGCAGCAGCGTCCTGAGGCCACGCGGCGCCGCCATGTTCACTCGCGTTTTGTCTGGTGGCTTTCTCGAATCTTTTTGGCTCACAGCACAAGCGAACTGAAGGACAAGTGGCAAGTGGATTTCGCACTTTATCGAGGTGACAGGGTAGGCCGGTGGCTGATGGAGCCACGTCACGTATCTTTATCAGCCTATTTATCGTCTCCATTAACCTTTGAAAAATGCATTAGCGTCTAGATAAGAGGGATCATACATTCCCGACAAACGATAAGATGACATTGTAGTCATTTTTTGAGGTGTAACCTGAGCGGCTCGCTTGGATTGATGCCAGTCACAAAAGAGCCAAGTTGAAGCAAAATATGGACCCAAGCATAAGCATGAAGAAGCTCCCAAGAGCTGCTTTCACCACACGAGCAACAGCGACGCGACTACGTGCATGAGCGCCGACACAATGCGAAGGCTACGAAGTAGCTCGCATTTGTGTCTGCACATCGGCGTGGCTTTCAAGCGCTGCACTCCAAATGCAAGCAAAGCGGACCGAGCGCGCATGCCGAGAGTGCAGCTCTACACGCTCATGAGCTGTGCCGGAAGCTACACAGACTTCCACGTCGACTTTTGCGGCTCGTCGGTCTGGTACCATCTCTACCAAGGGAGAAAAGTGAGTCCAACACATGCATCGCAAGCTTCTTAAAGATGATGTAGCGTCCTTCTGGCAGAGTACTAATGACGAATGACGTTTGTTTGTCTCGTAGATTTTCCTATTGATCCCGCCCACGGAGGCGAATTTGCACGCGTACTTCCAGTTCCAAGCCAACTACAATTTTGGCGAGTCGGATTTCCTGATCGACCACATGGACGACGTGTCGTACGTGGAGGTCAAAGCCTGCCGCACAGGGATCTAAGCGATTGGATCGGTGAAGAACCTCTTCAGCTTGTGGATTGCAGCGTGGCTAAACTGGTTCCATCCAAACTGAACGTCAGCAACGCGCATCCAAGATCGCTGTTCGGTCAGAGCTTGAATCGCGTCGTCGCACAGCTTGGTGTTTATCAAGCCCAGACGCTTGAGGTGCAGGCACGGCTGCAGTGTCGCTGAAATCATCCCTGCGTCGTCGCGTCCCGGTTCCCAGTTTTCAATGTGCAGGGAGCTGAGCTGGGGTCCAGCTACGCTAATGAACATTCGGAATGCCTCTCGAGACTCTAGAACGATCGGCAGCTCGTTCCTGCCGCTGCCAAGTGTGTCATTGATCTGCGAGGACCTGTCGACGTATTCGCGCTCGATGCTCAGGACCTGGCCGTTCATGACCCACCCAAGTCCGATCTCTGGACGATTGAAGGCCGATGAATCGAGGGAGGTCGTACGGGAGGAATACAGGTATCACTTGCAGGCGATACAACTCACAAATGAGATATAACTGGAGGCTGAGCGCGAGTGGAGGGAAGCGCTTGCAGCATGTTATGCAGCCGAGCGCTGTCGTAAGATGATGAATATAATACCAGCTTATTGGATGTACGTGTGGTGGTGTCAAAGCGCTTGCTGGCCTCGTGTTGTGCTATTTGGACTAACACAAGCGAACCCCCAGCAGAAGCAAGAAACCAAACTCCATGCTGTTATTATGAACAACTTGCCATTTATGCAGAGTAGGCTGTTTACTTGTGCACCACAACGAGCCACAGAAACAGCAGCACGTTCGGTAGAAGCACTCACTGAACGCGCTTGATACCACCAGCATGCCGTACAGCAGCTTACAACTCACAAGCGCGTCCACAAGAAGTCTGCAGTCCAGAGCGTGTAGATGCGCGCTCATTCAGACCCGGTTCGCCCAGTCTCGTTAGAGTTCAAAGATCTCACGTCTTGGGTGAAAGTTCGTTAGTACCCACGGCTTTCAATTGGGCGTCAGACCAGCGTCCATCCGGTTTTGGACGACGGGAGTGTGGGTATATGAGTGTGTGGTAGCTGCATATGGGTAATGATGGGTGGATGTGTGGTTCAGCACCCACACAATTGCCTGGACACGAATATTCTTATTCGACCGAGCTGTATGGCTTCGGGTGGGTGATATTATACCAGTGCATTTGATGGGTAGTAGTGGGTGGACAGGTCAGTCGATCTTCACAGTGTGGCTTCATACACGTTTCAATCTTCAACAGAGATGGAGGGCCTGAAGCAATTGAGCTTGCGCATAGTTCACCTCATCGCTCGCAGTCCAACTTCTCGCCAGTTTACAACAGTGTAAATCGCGCGCAAAGCGAGCGTCCAGCAAGGCTCAGACGGGTCCTAGATGGTGATGAAAGTGCCACCCAGTCGTCGAGCTTTGGATGTGCCACACGCCTCCTTCCAGTTTTGAATCGACCTGACAAATGTGGCAGTTGGTGAGGAGCGAGTTGAGATGACGCATCTGAGACGTGACATATTCACCACTGAAATTCCTCTTTCAGCCTTTGAACAGTTCCGCTAAACTTTCTTTCGTGTGACACTGCATCTGTCGCAGGCAGGACGCCCTTCGTGTGGGGCTCTGCAGCCACCAAGTTGAGTGAGTGGGTGTCCGCGTGCATGGCCTTGGCCCATCTCCTTCTGATCCAGCAGCAGCACCCCCAGCACAAAGCCACACCAGCCTGTGAGTCACCCAAAAATGTACAAGGGAACAAAGACACGTGGTTTTCCGGCCCCGTCACGCACTCGCTTATTAGTTATCAATATTTCGCCTTCCAAGGAACAGCTGTCATCTCCTCTCATCAGATACTATCATGGGGACCACCACCACCGCTCCCCCAAGCTCAGACGGCTCCAGCTTTAACCTCGTAATCGACCCTCGCGACGTCGGCACGCCGGACGACTGGGTGCCGCGCCACTCGGAGCTCATCCGACTCACGGGTCGTCATCCGTTCAACAGCGAGCCACCATTGGAGCAACTGCGGTCGTTCATCACGCCGACGCCAGTGCACTATGTGCGCAACCACGGCGCTGTCCCACGACTGGACTGGGACTCGCACCGCTTCCGAGTGGACGGACTGGTGGATCGACCGTTCGAGTTTTCACCGCAAGAGCTGGTTGACACTTTCAAGAGCCACGTTGTGTCCATGCCCGTGCTGCTCGTGTGCGCTGGCAACCGCCGCAAGGAACTCAACATGATCAAGAAGTCGCAGGGGTTCAATTGGGGAGCCGGCGGCACCTCGACGGCTGTCTGGACTGGTATTCCGCTGCACATTCTGCTCACTCATTGCGGCGTCGACCGCTCGAAAGCTCGCTTTGTGTGGTTCGAAGGCGCCGACGCGCTCCCCAAAGGCGACTACGGGACGTGCATCCCAGCGGGCACCGCTCTGGACCCAGCCTGCGACGTGCTCGTGGCGTGGAAGATGAACGGCGAGCTATTGAGTCCAGACCACGGATTTCCATTGCGAATCATTGTTCCCGGTTATATTGGTGGACGAATGGTCAAGTGGCTCGCGCGTATCTATGTTAGCGAATACGAATCCGACAATCCGTATCATTTGCACGACAACCGCGTGCTTCCGTCCGATGTGGACTCCGAGAGAGCCGAAGCAGAGAATTGGTGGACCAAGCCTGAGTACGTCATCCAAGAGCTCAACGTCAACTCGGTGTTGCTATCTCCAGCACACATGGAAGAGCTCAATCTGAAAAACATCTCCGGTGACGATCCGTCGTACACAGTACGCGGATATGCGTACTCTGGTGGTGGACGCCGCATCATCCGCATCGAAGTCACGCTCGACGACGGCGCGACCTGGGACATCTGCCACATCATCTACAAGGAAAAGCCCAACGCCTACGGGAAGATGTGGTGTTGGGCGCACTACGAGCTAGAGATTCCTGTACAAAAGCTGGTTCAAGCTAGCGAGATTTGCGTGCGCGCGTGGGATTCGTCGATGAACACCCAACCGGAGTTTCCCACCTGGAACGTCACGGGCATGATGAACAACGCGTGGTTTCGCGTCATGATCCAGACAGACGGTCCAAAAGAATTCCACTTTGAGCACCCGACCCAAGTCGGGGGCAAGCGAGAAGGCTGGATGGCGCCAGGCAAAGGTCAGACCCGGCCAGTCTTCATGAACAGCGAGTTTCTTGGCGGTCCGGAGCATGAGCAACCTGAGCCAGTGGACCCGAGCAAGGGGCGACCGTCTCATCCAGAAAACCTTCCAGAAATTTCCGAGGAAGAGGTCGCCAAGCACAACACCGAGGAGAGCTGCTGGTTCATCTGCCACGGTCTCATCTACGACCCCACCGAGTTCCTCCAGAGCCACCCTGGAGGCGCAAGTGCCATTTTGCTCAACAGCGGCGCAGATGCTACAGACGAGTTCGAGGCGATCCACTCTGCGAAAGCGTGGAAGATGCTTGAGAAGTACTGCATCGGAGTAGTGAAGCCAAATGATGGAGCAGCAACTGAAAGGCCATCACAAGCTTCGACAACAACCATGTCTGACGCCCAAAAGTCGAGCGAATCATCTGACCAAAACGGTAAGACTTCATCTCCGCCCATCGCACTGAACGGAAAGCGCGTTCCGCTGGTGCTGATCTCGAAACAACAAGTGAGCCACGACTCGAGGGTCTTCCGATTCGCGCTACCTGCCAAGGAGCTCCGACTCGGGC
>JALBYZ010000597.1:0-21232 GCA_038050575.1 Globisporangium mamillatum
GTCTCAGGACTTCATTATTCCTCCTCGAGACTCTGAACGTTCTGTGACGCTTGCTGCTGCGAGGAAGGTTGGATAATTCGGTGGACAAAACGCTGGGGTGGGAGGTGTCACTCACTCCTTCTCATGTGGTGACTCGCGCTCTGGCTTGAAAGGGATCCGCTGGTTGCGAAAGCAAATGATTTGCTCTGACAAGAGGCTGATGGTTCAGGGTGAGCAACGTGCTTGCTGACGCATTCTGCAACGAACGTAGGTTCCAGAGCAAGAACATTCCTAGACCAAGGGAGGCGCAAGCTCGATGAGCCAGTGAGCGCTATGCCTATACCGGCAACATATCGACTAGGGATTAAGTCTGATGGAATGAATGCTTGAGCGTGCGCCAGAGGTGGCGTCGCTCTCACGATTGTCGATTGCCGCCTATGTCTAGTGATTGATTATCGGGATCAGTATAACTCAGCAAGTTCAGAATGTAATCACGCGCCGCCTCCAACTGATTTCAGCAAAGTACAGTTTGAGACGCAACTCCATGTGGAGTAGCAAGTGAGCCACTGAGCTCATTGGTTTCGACGGGCAGTCGTCAGGCCGAGCGTGGACACTGTTGCAACCTGCCATCAGCAACAGAGGAGGCATACAATAACATGCAGCGTGACGAGTGCTGGAAGGAAATTTCATCAAGCTGAGACTGTCTCCTGCAGCAATAGCCATGGGACCACAAATGGCTGTTTGCAAGCAAGACAGGGAGAACACGACAATTCTGTTTCTGGTCATGCAACAGCATCTTATTGCAGATGGATTCATCACTACGCACGAACAAGCGCGAACCTGGGGCTTTCTGAGGTCGACAGCCACTTGAAAAATTCATCAGTCTACGATACTTCAGTCGCCATAGAGTGTGAAGCTGAGGTGCTCGTCTTCGTCGACAGTCGTGTTGAACTCCCACAGTGTTTTTTAGTGGTGAGGAGTGATCAAGATCAGGTATACCTTGTGGTTGGGAAGGGATTGCTCTTATTTGACATGGCTTCACTTTCTGATCGAAAAAGTGCGTACGCACTTGACTATAAAAGTACGCGAATTTTACCAATTTACTTGATAGGCTATCGTCAAGCAAGTCACACCAAAAACTACCCTGTGAATCAGATCAAGCGGTCTTTTCCATACGCTATAATCTAAAACCCTCTTCAAGGTGATAAACTTCAAGAGCAAAACAAATGAATTTGTGATTCGAAAAGTAACATACACTATCTATACTCAGTATATAATCCTTTGAATTTTGATATTCGTACAACTGTCTTGTAGAGGGTATTTAATTTCGTACTTGCCACTTTCTTTGCCACAAAGATGAAGCTGCAAATAAATATATCCCACTTAATACAGAACAAAATGCGCGCGACGAGCGACGCCAACGCCAACGCCGCGAAGGATGTGGGTGCGCAGCGCGCTGCTGCTGCGTCCACCAGCGCGCCACCAGTAGCTACTCCCGTACACGTTCCAGGAGTCCATGCAGACACAAACGCAGACACCAGCAACTCCGCAGTCGACACGCAGCATGCGCTGTCCAGCGAGACGCGCCAGAGCGCGCAATCAGCGGCCCAAGCGCCGCCATCAACCCACAGTCAGAATGACGCAGTGTCTCCAACAGGCCAGGGACGCCGCGCGTCCATGGAGTCACGCAGCGCGACGTTCTCTGGGTCCGCAACCATCGGTGCGTGGTGTTGTCAAAGTGTCGTTGCATCTGCATATGGCTTTTTATTATTACGTGGCTCGTAAAGTTGTCGAGTCGCATTGCGTGACATGTGCACATATGTGTCCTTGCTACCTTCAATTGACTGATAAACCAACCTGTGGACTAACTTATCGTTTGGCGTCTGTGTGGCTGTACTTTTGCAGGCATCTCAAGCGCGATGCTCTGGCGCAATAAGTCGGTGAGCTGCGAGGGCGTTCGGTCGTTCGAAGCGGCGCGCAAGAGTCAGATCGACGCATTCCAGGAGAAAGACCGCGCCTACTGGCAGCACTTTGAGAAGGAGATTCTGCGCGCGAAGGAGGAGAACGCGCGCCTCCAGCGGTTCTTCGCCATGCGCCTGCAAGCGGTGCGTTTTTTCGGCTCTTGTTTATATGCCTATGTATTCATCAGTATGCCAATTGGATGTTGAACTCATGGTGCTTTATTACTCGTGTACCTATTAGGACCTGGCGTACGCCGAATCGCTTCGCCGCATCCGCCAGGTGATCGAGAAGCCCGCAGTGAGCGGAATGCCAGGCAGTGCCAGTTCTGCTAGTGGCGGTGCTGGCTCCTCTGGCGCTGGCAATGGCTCGCCAGACCAGTTCAGCCTGCTCTCGTCGTGCGCAAAGGCGCTCAACACGTTGAGCGAAGTGCAGCAGCACCAATCTGAGAAGATTGCGCAGTTCGCAAACGTGATCCGACGCGACGTGGTTGTGCGACCGCTGGAAGAGATGGTGACGACCTACGACGAGCGTAGCGCTGCAATGCTCGCTGAGGGCAACAAGCTGGACTTTATGCTCTACGAGGCGCAGAAGAGCGTTGTGGACGCCTTCAGCAAGTACGACGCCATCTTCCGCGACATGGAGAGTGATCGCAGCACAAACACGCGCGGCGACGGCGCGAAGCAGGACCTGTGGCTCGCCGAGATCGCGTACACGATCAACGTGCAGAAGCTGCGCCAGAAGCGCGTCGAGTACGTCAAGGGCATGTCAGCGCTCTTCCAGCAGTACAAGACGCTCGAAGTGCTGCGCGTGTCGGTGGTCCAGACGGCGCTCGACACGTACATCCGCAAGCAGAAACTATTGTACGACGAGCTCTCGGGTGGGATGTCGGAGCCTATGTCCGCCGTGCAGGTACAAACGCATTTTTCTATGGGTACTAGCTGGGACGATGCAAAATTTGTCTAACATTGCCATATTAACTGTGCTATGCTTTGTGTATCACAGCGCATTGAACCTGAGCGTGATCTCCTTCACAGCGTTCGGAGAATACCAAAGAATGTAAGTCGAAAACTTTTGTTGTGTGAGCCACTCGACAAGGTCCCAGATGCTTACAATGTTATCTACCTGGCTCACCATCATACTATTATGTTAGTACACCGCCGCGTCGCTCACCAGCGAGGACACGGAGCAGAAGCTGTTTGCGAGCCTGCGGTCGCCGATCTCGAGTCCGCTGCTCGTGCGCTGCGGGTTTCTCAAGCACCAGGTGAGCGGCTCGCTCTTCCGCTCGTGGAAGGACGTGCTCTGCGCGATCACGCAGGACGAGTTCCTGCACCTGATTGAGCTCAAGGAGAACTCGAACCGCTCGATCTCGCAGTCGAGCGACGCGATGCTCGAGGCGATCTGCATGAATGAGCAGAGCCACGACGTTGTGTGCTCGTCCGTGTGTCTGACCAACTGCAAGATCGAGATCCTCGGCAAGAGCGCAGTGCCAAGCTTTGAGATCACGGAGATGACGCAGGCGACCGGCCTCTTCAGCAGCATGTTCCGCATCGAGTCGATGCGCAAGTTCACGTTCCAGTGCTCGAGTCAGAGCGACCTCATCGACTGGGTCGTCGCCGCGAAGCGCTTCATCTCCACCGGCGCGTCCCATTCCGCGAACCGACCGTCGTACTAAGTAGCCGATCGTGTCCTGTGCGAGGTTTGCCCCTGCGATTCAAAGAGAACGAGATTGTCCGAGTATGGAAATAGACCGAGAAGAGTGGAGATTGAGGAGTGAATATGGAGGGAGAGCGCCTGGCAGCCGAGAGAACGGTGAGACGATGTGATAAATGAATGAATGATGAATAGATGGCCAATGTTGAGTATTGCTTCCGACACGGCACCGAGCTACAGTATTGTACAGCAGATGGAGCGTTTTTAGGTCCACCTGGACGTCAGCTTCGTAGTGGGAAATAAAGCAACTGCCCAGATCTGAAGTACCTCCTGATCGCATATCACACGAGACTTGGAGTTATTCACTGGCAACCAAATGGTCTGAGCCCTAGTGGAGGCAAAAAAGCAACGTATGCTTTTAACAACTAGCTCCTTAGGTTAACGAACTGCGAGAAGACCGCAGTGCCCCAAATTAAATATCACGATGACTGACTTATTGACAGATACGAGGGGCGAGCTTGGCGATGATGTGCTCGATACCATGTACAACGCAGCGATCGGGAGACACCGCAACGTTGTCAAGTGGCTCCATGGGAATCGCACGATGCAGTAGACTGCAGGAAGCATGGACCAACCAGGAGAGAATGGTCATCTGGAGATCGTCCAGTGGCAACTCCACGAGAACCGCGGCGAGGGCTGCATGAATTGAAGCAAAGGTTGCACTCCACACGGGATCTTCGATGCATCAAATCGTATGCTTAACCTGGAAAATCGTGCAGTGAGTGCATTGACACTACTCTAGGTCTTTGGGCATCATGGATAGCTTGAGAGAGCACACGGCAGGTTCATGCCTGCGGTTCTGAAGCACATCTTGCTGGACGCTATTGAAATCTAAGGGTAGAGGAGAAATTATCCAGACACGAGCGGAGCGGAGGAAGAGAGTGTCGAACGCTCACTGTCGGCGAAGAAGTCGGACAAGGTCGACTGGTGCACATCGGACCCCTTCATGGCTCCAATGCTGCCATTTTCCATGTCAAAATTATATTTTCTAAATTTCAGCCAATAAAATCGATTTATTTAATATTATAATATTTGATTGGCCGAAATTTGTGAGTGGTGAAGCAGTGGCCGACACCTGCACCAAAGTGAGCAGCTCCATTACTGAGACGCAAGCCAGAAGAAAGACCAGCAGGAAGCGAAAGGAACCATGGGCCTCTTAGACGGACTGATCACCGGCATGGCGCGTAGCAGCAAGTTCGGTCGCTCGCACTCGCTGCGCCCGCTCACCTCCAAGCGCGCGAACCGCCGCTTCTACAAGGGCAACGGCTGCCGCAACGAAGGCGTGCACGCTAAGCGCGGCCGCTACGTCGTGGACCCAGAGAAGCTGTTGTCGCTGCAGGTGCCAGACCTCACAGGATTCAAGGTACGTCTCTTGTGTGTATGTAACTGCCTTGTGTGTGCGTGTGTATGTGGATATTAACATGCTCGCTTGTGTCTCTTCGATTGCAGTTGAAGGCGTACGTGTCGCCTCTGACGCCAAACCGCCCGCCAACTTCCCAGTAAGCGGAGAAGCGAACGAGCAAAGGCCACGACACGACACAGCGAGAAAGCCCCCAACTACGCACGAGGACAGGATTTTTTGTGTGACAGCGGAAGCGTGTGGCGAAGGGTAGATACCAGTTATAGGAGAGGAGAACAGCTGCAGTAGCCGGGCGTCATGATGGTGAGAAACAAGAACAGCGTTGTCGCCATCATCGCTAGGGTATGTGAGTAAACAACGCATAATACACATACAAAAATGAAGAAAACACCAAGGCATGACAGACTCATTGGCTGCGTCATGTGTGATGTGATTCAAGGGAAATGGAAAGGCACGACTAGGAATTGCTATTGTTTTCGTTAATTTGCTGGTAAAAAATCTTGCGTTGGCTGATTGCAGTAGGCAAAATGGGGAATCAGCGGTTGCAAAGGAGCGACTTGGTGCGCTTGGCTTAGCAGATGGTGCACCCGCACGTTTGGCCCTTGCGCAGCTGCTGATTCTCTTCGTTCAGCAGCGTCAGCTCCATCTCCTGGCGCTCCTTCTCCTTGATGAGCTTCTCGTACTCCTGCTTCATGCGGTCGAGCTCGCTGTGGATCTCCTCGCGCTTCTTCTGCTCGCTGTTGAGCTTCAGGTCGATCGACTCGCGTTCGATCTCGACGTGCTGCTTGGTCTTGGACTCGTCCTTGAGCAGCTCCTCCAGCTTGGCGATGCGCTCCTGCTGCGCCTGGGACTCCGCCTCGAAGCGTGCCTTCTCGGTCATGATGAGAGACGAGGCGGCTTGCATCTGCTCAATCTGCTCTCTGTAGATCTGCTCGCGGCCGCCGACGCTGCCAAGCTCCTCTTTCACTTTAGAGACGTCGCTCTGCAGCTGACGGATGTGCTTCTCGTAGCCTTCCTCCTGGCGGCTGAGCAAGATGCGCATCGCCTCGGCGTACTTGGTCTCGGAGAAGCTCACGAGGCACTCCAGCTTGGCGCCTCCGCGCGCCTTGTGCAGGTACGTGTCGCGGAAGCGCCCCCACTCCTGCGTGAACTGCTGCATGTCGCCAAAGACATTTTCGTCCCCTGGCGACGACGTGAGCTTTGGCTGGATGATCTCGCTATAGAGCACCTGGAGCAGGCGCTCGCACATCTCCTTCGACATGACAGCGTTCTTGTTCGCTGTGTGGCCCTTCTCTTCTTCAATCTTCTTGAGCAAGTCGCCCTCGAGCTTATTCGCCATGTCGCCGATCGCGTTCTTGCGGTATTCCTTCACGGCACGCTGCTCCGAGTCCTTGAAAATCGCGAGCAAGTCCTCGTTGTCGACTGGCAGATCGATCTCGAACATGAGCTTCTTGAAAAGATCAAATGCGCCGCTCATCGCCTTGCGGCATTCGCTCGCAGTCACACCTTCCCACGCGGATGTGATCACGGGCACGCCGCCGCTGTTGATCGCGTCCACGTACGCGTGCAGCAAACCGGCAAACATACTGCCGTTCAGCGGCTTGTTCTGCAGCATCTTCGGCTTGAGGTTCTCGCCGTACACGAGCTGCTTGAGATCGCTCAGCTGCTTCTGGAACTCGGGACGTAGCTCACTGATCGAGAGTTTGTCGACCTGCTGCAGCAGCGACTCGTCGTGCACGGGACGCACGAGCGCCACGCAGTCGCGCTCGCGGAAGAAGTCCTTCATCATCGCGCGGATGCGGTTGCGCTCCATATTGGCCGGGATGCGCGCCTGGTCCGCGAGCGCCTTCTCCAGGTACTCGCCGCTGGAGATCGGGTCGCCGTCTTCGTCCACGAGCTCGAGCGTGAAGTCGCGCACGACCCAGAGGAACGACGGGAAGAAATTGTGGAACTGCATCACATCCTCGTCATTGCCATTGCCGCTGTTGTCTCCTTCGCCGCTAGCGTCCGAACTCACCTTGATGTGCTTCGCTAGGTTCGCGATGAACGAGAGCCCGTTGATCGCCTTCTCATCCACACTGCCCTGGCTGTTGTAGATGAGCTTGGAGCAGAGCAGCGTCGCGAGCGAGAAGATGCGCGCGTCGTATTGCTGCGACGCCTCGAGTCCGCCCATGCCTTCCGTGTCGAGCATGAGCACCCAGACATCTTCGCCGTTCGCCATCTTGTGCTTCTGCGGCTGGCCCCAGAGCCAGATGCCGCGCGTGCAGCGCTCGATCGTCGGGCCGACGCGGAAGCCGCTCGGGCGGCCCAGCAGCCAGTTGAGCATCGACGACTTGCCCGTGCGGTAGAGCCCCGCCATGGCAATCACCGCTACCTTGCCGTCGATCTGCTTGAGGATGTTCACCGCGTCCTCGTTCACCTTGAGCTGGTCCTCGTTCTCGCTGAACGTGATGAGCGGGATCGGCTCTTCCGGGAAATCGCCCGCGCCGCGCGGCGAGTTCGGCGCGTTGCCGTCGCTGCTGCTGCTGCTGCTACTGGAACGGCGGCCCATCGTGTCTGTCTGTCTGTGTTGTGTGGAGCTTAAAGCGCTTGATGAGCTGCTGCTGTGAGGACAGCGACGCGTTCAAGTGTGAAAATACTAGTGCTGCGGATGAGAAAGTGATGCGGCAAATGCGCTTTTGGGATGATGCCTCGAAATTGGTGTTGCCTGAGTTTTTTTTCGGGATGGTAAAAGCAGGTGCGTTATATTAGTACCTTTGTAAAGTAATGTGAGTGCTTTGGTGGTCATCCGCTCTGTTGCATAATGGTTTTGAATTTCTTCAATTTCCCTTTTTTAATCAGTATTTTGTATATAATGATGATCATTGTACTCGGCAAACACGTGCAGATATGGAAGGAGTCTGCTCCTCTGCCGAGTATACGCTCGCACAGGTTTATCTGGGTGAATATATTATATACCAGCAGATATGTGTTTTCACAATTTATGTAAAATACGTGAAGTGAAGGTGGACCACCTCACTTTCGTGGCGAATCGACTGGCTGGCAATTGATAGGCTGGGAGCTCTTTGGACGTGTGTGCCAAGCCAAAGAGCGCCCGCCGCTCAGCACCTTCGCAAAAGCATTCGTAGTTTTGCTCCAGAAAGACTCCAAGAAGCAATCATGTCGGCCAAGATCGTCAAGCCAGAGGGCCAGACCCCAGATGAGTTCGAGCTCCAGGTCGCCCAGGAACTCGCCAACCTCCAGCAGTCGGCTGCCGAGATCAAGAACGACCTGAAGGACCTGTACATCACCGCCGCCAAGCAGGTGGACGTTGCCTCGGGCCGCAAGGCGATCGTGATCTTCGTGCCATACCGCCTCCACAGTGCGTTCAAGAAGATCCAGGCCCGCCTCGTGCGTGAGTTGGAGAAGAAGTTCTCTGGCCGTCACGTCGTGATCATCGCCCAGCGCACGATCCTCGGCAAGGGCTACTCCCGCTCCAACAAGACCAACGGCCCACGCCCACGCTCGCGCACGCTCGTTGCCGTGCAGGAAGCCATCCTTGACGTACGTACTCGCATTTTGCCTGCTGCCGACACCCATGTGACGTATTGTGATGGCCTCTGGGGATTAGCCACCCCACGCCCCATGCTAATTCGCTCGATTTGTATTTGTCTTTGTTCCTTATCACATAACAGGACCTTGTGTTCCCAACCGAGATCGTCGGCAAGCGCACCCGCGTTCGTCTCGATGGCTCCAAGCTGCTCAAGGTGTACCTGGACCCTAAGGACCAGGTCAACGTTGAGACCAAGCTTGACACCTTTGCGCTTGTGTACAAGAAGCTCACCAACAAGGACGTTGTGTTCGAGTTCCCAGTGCAGCAGGAATAAGTTCTCTGCTTTTTGCTAATCCTAGTACAAGTAGAGCGCTTTTGAGGTCGTGGTGGATGATGATGCGTCCAAACACGTCTGTGGTCGACAGAGCAAAACCTATTGTTTCATAATAACACTCGCTACGTTTGTTGTTTTGAGCACCATGTCTTCATTTCTTTCCAATTCTCCATCATCTGTATTATTAGTGTTCATGTGGCTTGTGATGCTGGAAGGCCATATCAACAGATGTGTTCATGCGCCTTGTGTTACTGCTGGCACGCCGAAATGCGTGACAAATGCAGATTCACGGCAGTCGCGAATACTTCCCGGTCTCGTTCATGAGAGCCTCATTTTGATCTCTATTGCTGGCTTGCTTGTGTAGTTCCGCAGACCACCACGTCCGGGACTTGGTAAACTCTGCGGCTGAGTGTGTGGGCGCTCATGTCCTGCCACTCGCAACCAGGACGTGGGGTAACAGCGGCACACCGTAAACGGATACAGTACGATCAACTACCGTCCGTCTCGTTCACAAGAGTCTCGTGTTCATAATATCAATGGAGTTTATGTGCTTCGCTGTCCGTGCACCTTGTTTGAACGAGCTCGCTTTCTAACTCTGCGGGTGCTCATGCGATCCCGCTGCGTGGTCAGGATCCTTGGCGGGTCCTTTGATTTTGATGTGATTTCCTAGTGGGTTTGCTGTACAGACTCGGTATTGCTGCTCCAGGTTTGCCTTTTGCTGCTACTGATGGTGCGTGCTGAGTGAACTTGGTCATGGAACCTATGCAAACGCTTCTCGCACAGGGTGGGTAAATACTGTTCGCTGCCCATTCAATTACCGTTTATTCACATTCCCAACCAACATGATCAAGGTGCTTCCTGCTATGCGGATTGAGTTCCAGAAAGTGTTCTTGTCTCGATGATAAGCGCTGCTATCGCCCGTCGTCGTCTTCCGCCAGGTCCTTCAACGAGATCATGAGCGCGTCCATCGCGCCAAAGTCCAGTGCGTCCACCGCGCCAACTGCCAGTGCCTTGGGGATCTGCAAATGCACATACAGACAACACAGCACCGCATAGAGGCAGCGCATCACAATCGTCAGACCCGTTGATTTCCGTACAGGCTCATACCAGTTCAGCGAGATGAACAAGGTCCACTGATTGCCAGTCACGTCCATCATGCACAACAAACATACGCACCGCGTCTATGGTGGTGCGGCCGAACGCGTGCTTCTGGTGCGCGCTCTCCTGCTTGGCCAAGTCGCACACCGAGCGTCTGCCGCCGGTCGCCGAGCCTTTCTTGGCCTTGCTCGCGCGCAAGAGCTGCCGCGGCGACCGCCACATGCCTCGCGTCGCTCGAATCATTGCTTGGTAGTGGCGCCAATCTGTGTGGATAATGAATGAAACTTGCTTTCGTCCACTCTGTGTACGCTCACTCTTTGTGTGTAGGAAACCGCAGCGTACACACAGCAAATGCACACAAATCGAATACCTTGGTACACCATGCAAAGAGGGCCAAAGCACACCACCAAAATTCATCCAAACAAACGTTTGGTTGGTTATATACCCAACCAAACGTTTGTTTGGATGTTTTTACGGTGCTTCGTTGGTCTTCTTCGTGTGGTTTGTGACGAGCAGCTCATTCATTCTCCAAGTGCAATCGCAAGAAGCAGACAAGAGAGATGCAGAGCGCGATGATGGCGACGACAGTGGCGCGTACCGGTGCGACGCGGTCAGGCGCTGTGCGCGCGCTCTCCAGCGTGGCGGCGCCGCAGGTGAAGGTCACAAAGACCGAGCGCGGCTCGCGCCTGGCGGAGTTGCGCCAGCGCCTGGAGGAAGAGTCGAAGCAGGGTCCTGCGTTCTCGGACCTCGCCATCTCGCTGCAGGACTTTGACCTCGAGACTAAGGGGCAAGCGTCGGAGAAGCCTTCGCGCAAGCCAAACGCGTCGAACCGCAAGCCGAGCTGGCTGAAAGCGCAGCCGACGCAGGGCGAGAACTACGAGCGCTTGAAGAAGACCGTGCGCGAACTCGGGCTCGCCACGGTGTGCGAAGAAGCCAAGTGCCCGAACATCGGAGAGTGCTGGGGCGGCGGCAAGGACGGCATTGCGACGGCGACGATCATGCTCATGGGCGACACGTGCACACGCGGCTGCAGTTTCTGCGCGATCAAGACCAGCAAGAAGCCTGCGCCGCTTGACCCCGAGGAGCCCGCGAAGGTCGCGAAGGCCATTGCGCAGTGGGGACTTGACTACATTGTGTTTACGAGTGTGGACCGCGACGACTACGAGGACTATGGTGCGGGCCACTTTGCGAAGACCGTGAGTCTCTTGCGAGAGGAGCTCCCGGAAATCATGATCGAGTGCCTGACGCCGGACTTCCAGGGCGACAAGGATCTCATCAACATGGTCGCCAAGTCCGGACTGGACGTGTTTGCGCACAACGTCGAGACGGTGGAGCGACTGCAGCGCCGCGTGCGCGACTACCGCGCGAACTACAAGCAGTCGCTGTTTGTGCTCGAGCAGGCGAAGGCAAGCGTGCCGACGATGGTGACGAAGACGTCGCTCATGCTCGGCGTGGGCGAGCGCAACGAAGACATTTACCAAACGCTCAAGG
Organism: Globisporangium mamillatum; assembly: GCA_038050575.1. Taxonomy (NCBI): domain Eukaryota; phylum Oomycota; class Peronosporomycetes; order Pythiales; family Pythiaceae; genus Globisporangium; species Globisporangium mamillatum. Next base: position 11,467 of record JALBYZ010000597.1, read on the forward strand.
ATCTGCGCAACAGCGGGGTGGACGTTGTGACGTTTGGCCAGTACTTGCGTCCAAGCACCAAGCACATGCCCGTGAAGGAGTACGTGACCCCCGAGGCGTTCACCGAGTGGCAGAAGGTCGCGGAGCAGATGGGCTTTCTATACGTCGCTAGTGGACCGATGGTGCGCTCGAGTTACAAGGCCGGTGAGTTCTTCATGAAGAACCTGCTCAAGAACCGACAGCTTCGTACTGAGCAGATGCTTGTATAGAAAACGCCTCACAGGAAGCCTTTTTCGACAACTACACTTCCCACTCATTGACAATAAGAACCTCTTGCATGTTTAGATAGAACAACAATAAACCCCAAGCCTTTGGAATAAAATGATGCAGAGAATACAAATTCTATTGGATGCCTGACTTACAAAGTGGACGCGAGCGCCGCCTGCATGAGCGAGGCAGTCATCATGCTTTTCATGACGCCGTTGCACGCGTCTGTGCACAGGTCCACGGCTTCCGCCAGCTGCGTGTGGTGAACCTTGCCCGCCTGCAGCATGTACGTCACCTTGTCCACCGTCGGCATGTACGCCAGCACTACTTTGCCGTCGCCGTACAGTTCTTCCTTCTGGCACGGATCCAGCACCACCTTCTTGTTCACAATGCCCTGTAGATAGATAGGTACAAATATTTTCACGTCGAATTGGTTAGGATCAAATGGATAGCTTGCAAGTACAAAGTAGCTCAAACGAGCGTACCGCGCCAGAGGCCGTGACGATGTCGTACATCTCGACCGCAGCGTCGATCAGAGCCAGCGACGCACAGTTGATCGCCGCCGCGAGCTCGCCGCCGTCGCTCTCGAGCACGATCACGTAGATGGACACGACGCACTTTGGAAGCTTGTGCAGCATCACCGCGGGCGACAGCGCCTGCGTCAGGATCGACGACATCTCGAGCTCATCTGGGTCCTAATAAGAGTGTCAAGCACGTTTACACATGCCCCATACCGTTAGCATAAGCACCTAGTATAACAGACAGAATGAGCTCCTCGAACGATTTTTGCTTGGCGTACCTGTCCACGCTCGCGACGCCCCACTTGGTCGGCAAACGGCGCGTATTTGAAGTCGCACACGAGCTGCCCTTCGTTGTTGAACTCTCTCCGAGTGCGCGTGTCGTTACGTGGACCGTACACAGAGCAGACGATGCGCGTGCGGTTGAACTCGACGTACGCCGAGCCGGAGGCGCCGCTGACGACGCCGAGCTTCATGAACGTCTGGCGCATCTCGTCGCTGCTCTTGCGGATCTCGTCCAATCGCGCCGCCTTCTCGATCAGCAGGCGGACAGGGTCCAAAGTCTGCTGCTGGTCATTATCGTTGGCTCCATTGACAGCGGCAGCGCGCACGGGCTTGGCGACGACAGGGAAGTAGCAGTTCTGCATCGCGTTCCTTGGTGGCGAATGTCTTCTTGCTCGCTTTTGTTATTGCTGCTTGTGGGTTTTTGGCTCCAGTCGTCCTTAAAATGGTGACGTGCACTACACCACATGTATTATTGAGGTGTACCACGTCACCTTTTGCTGCTAAAAGCTCAAAGTTTAGTGTGGTCACGCAATATTAGGTAGTCGACTCAAATAGAGGCGCGAAGTCACTGGCGAAGACCCGCAGGTCTTGGACCTCAAAACAAAAGGGGAGAAAGCCACGAAGCGAGCGAGCATGGCAAAGAAGGCAGCGGCGGCGGACGTTGAGATGACGGAGAGCGCCGTGTTCAGCATCCCAAGTACGTTTCTAGCGACTCTCTATATCTCTCTTTGCATCGTCTGCATGATCTGGCGCTTGTCTATATGTGCGTGGCGATACGCTGGGAGTGACATGGCGTCTGCGAGGAGCTACGCAAGCAGATCCTCGCCTTCCTCCTATATGCGAGGGAGGGAGAATGGATACGCGAATGCTGCATATGGCTGTAGAGTGATCCAGCGTGGTGTATAAAGTAGGTCATACTAACTGTGTGTGTATGATGTGTTGACTGCAGTTTTGGAGACTGTGAAGGCGGCGCAATTGCAGAATGGACTGCGCCACCGCGACTTCCAGCGCTACCGCCAGTACTGCACGCGCCGACTGCGCCGCATCCGCAAGTCGGTCAAGTTCACGCACGGCAAGGGCAAGATCTACGTGAACAAGAAAGTGGACGCTGAGACCGCGACGGAGGCTCGGTGCGTGGCAGTATCCATCTACCTATCTGCACACAACCATCAGCTCCGTGTGTTATCTATTACTATGGAAACTGACTCGCTTTCTATGTCACAATCCATTTAGCCACTTGTACTTGCCGCTCTACAATGCTGAGCGCGCCTGGAGTTACGCAATGCAGCTGAAGGAAGACGACAATTTGGAGAAGGCCGAGAACGGCGACGACGCCAACACGCGCATCAAGTTCCACTTGACCGGTCGTCTGCGCAAGGCGTCGGACTGGAGCCAGCGCCTCGTTGCGATCTGCGCGGTGAAGGCGGATGCGTAAGTGGAAGTATTGTTGTATGGATAGATTCGATTGGACTTTGGATTGACGTGTTCTTGTTCTCTGTTGCTTGCACTTGCTGTGTTAGCCGCACGAGCCTGGAAGCTGAAGCGTATGCGGCGTACATGGCGGGCAACCTGGCGTTCCACCGCGAAGAACACGTCGCGGCGCTGGACAAATTTGCAACTGCGCGTCGCATCTACTCGGATCTCTCGCAGGTGGGCACACCGTCACAGAAAGAGCTGTTCCGCAACTTTGTGGAGGAGCTCGAGCCGTTCATCCGCTTCTCGGAGCACCGTTTGAGCATCCAGGGCAAGCTCAAGAAGAGCATTCTGTCCGAGTCGGCGTCGTTCGACTGGAGCACGAGTGGCGACAGTGCGAGCAGCTCGCTCTTGCAGTCCAAGATCGACCTCGTGCTTCTTGAGGCGCGCAAGCAGAAAGTCGTGGACCTCGCGACCGTCGAATGGAAGCAGAAGCAGATTGTGTTGCCATCGCAGGAGCTCGGTCTCGCGCTGCTCCGTCCTGACGAGATCAGCGCCAGACTGGAGAAGGGCAGCGAGGACAAGAAGCGCGAGCAACTGTATCTGGAGCTGCTCAGTTCGTACGACGCGATCCTCAAGATGATCAAGAACGACATCAACAAGCTCCAGCAGCAGTCGAAGAGCGGCAGTGCGCTCGTGCACACGGACATCGAGGCGCTTGAAGCCTTGGAAGAGTACGTGCGCTACATCAAGCTCACGAAACAGGTGGAGCGCACGGTGATCGTGTACAAGCAGCTCAAGTTTACGGACAAGGCGAAGCAACCTGGTGATCTGACGCACATCCTGGACATGCTGATCCAGAGTGTGGGCGAGATCTTGATGATCCCAGGAATCAGCGACTTTGAGAAGCTCGTCTTCGCCAAGTACAACGCGTACCAGGCGGTTTTCAAGGCGATCCGCGCGTCGACGATTGCGCAGTCGTACGTGGACGAGAACAAGTTCTCAGAAGCGATCGCGCTGTACCAGTACGCATCGGGCTTCCTCACCGACGGTGAAGACATCCTGAGCATCCACCCGGGAGCCAAGGACGTGGTGCTCCAGGAGTTCATCAAGGACCTGGGCGAAGAGCTCATTGGTGCGCAGAGCCGCACGACCGCGCAGTCGTTCCTCGAGTCATCGCTCCAGGAGGATGTCGTGCGCTCGCAACTGGCGCACCTGCAGCTCGCGGACAGTGACAAGAGTAAAGCCCAGAAGAAGAAGAAGAAGTCGCTCTTGGAGCGCCAGAACGACTACCTGGGCGGCACCGCCAAAGGCCAGTACGAGATCCTGCGATTACCGCCAGACTTCCAGGCGGTCGCGTGCAAGCCCGTGCTCTTTGACGTGGCGTTCAACGAGCTCGAGATGCCGGACATCAGCGAGCGCATGAAGACCGAGGAGGAAAAGCAGGCGGAGCGCGAGGCGGCGGCGGCCCCGGCGGCTTCTGCGACCGGCGGCCTCTTTGGCTGGTTCCGAAAGTAGGACATGTTCCTCCAAGTCCCAGTCATAGCAGGGCAGAAGAGGTAGGTTGTGTAGCCAGTGATGAGTCAGGAAAGCAGGATAACAACAACATGATGCGCTTAGATTTGTTTGTTTTTATTGCTGTTTTTCAGTCATTGTGTTGTTTGTTTGCTAGTTTTCTATCTAGCTGCACCCTTCTTATGAAGAGAGCGACCATGCCATATCATAGACACATACTTCAAATCAATCAATCGAGTGGGCTGGCTAAACGTTTCTGGTAGATAAACAGTCGGTGGCTTGCATTTCCGCCCCGTCCTCACTCACTCGTCCACTTGGTCCTCCTCCCGCGCGAGTCGGTCGAGCTCTTTCTGGAATTCGAGCTTCTCGCGCGCCTCGAGCTCTTCGTCACTTAGCGCGGGCGACACAGTCGAGAGCAAGCGGAACCAAAGCGGGAACCAGATCGCGATGTACGCGAACACGCGGTGGATCTGGTCAAAGTAGCTTCAGAAACAACAGACAGACCGCCACAAAAGAGCAAAGACAACGTGAGCACGGTCAACAACACTGCACGTCATACGAGTACACAGGTCGCATATATACGCATACGTCAGATAATACGTACTCGGTGAGCTCGTAGAAGAGCGTGGACACGATGCCGATGGCGATGAAGATGAGCACGTGGTGCGTGTCGTGCAGTGGGCCGTAGTCCGGGATGTTCTTGCGCTTCCACGGCGCCACGGGCTCGAACTGCTTCCGGTACTCCTCCTCGGAGATGAATTCTTCCTCCTCCTCTTGCGCTGCTGCTCGTGGCGTGGAGGACGCTCCTTTGCTGCCGTTCGAGAGCACGTTCTTGGCGCTGCGCTTGGAGCCCATGTTGCGAGTCTGGTGTCGGATTGAGGGCAATTGTGTGTGTGAATGATATGATCATGCGATACAACTGAGATCGAAGAGCGAGAAGAGGAAAAAAGTCAGCGCTTTTTGTGATGGTTTATCCTGTCCGTCTTGAATTCTTTGCAGTTGCATACAGCGCACAAATGCATACTGTAGTATCTAAGTATGTGTGAAATTTTTTATCTAAAAGTCTCTATAATAACATATTTGGAGACGATGCTTGGTTGATTACGGATCAGCAATTTATATGCAATTATAAAGTATTTTATATAAGTGACATTATGGCTCGAAAGAGTGACATATGTCTCACAACCCACGTTTCCCTCCCATTTCCATTCTGTGGGGCCAACAAATCAAGCAACTCGAGGCTCAGAGCAGATCCAAGTACTGCGTGCGTGTGTCAATGGAGAAGTACAGTCGCTGGTCGGACCTCTCGACGGGCATCAACCCGTTCGTGCCGCTGCAGCAGCGCCTACATGCGAATATCGCGGTCAAGGCGCTGCAGCTGCTGGGCGGTACCACGCTCTTCGTCGTGCGCGCGCTGCTCGTGCTCGTGGTCAGTTTGTTGCTCCTGCTGACCAACATCGTCACGTCCGTCCTCGCGTTCGTCCCGTTCATCGGGCGGCTGCTGAAGCGACTCACAGAGTGGTTACTCTGCTCGCTGCTGCTGCTCATACTGGGCGTGTTCTCGTCCGAAGAAGAGGCTAATGCGCGTCGCCTTGGACTTGTGTACGTTGTCTGCATGGATCTCCTTGATGAATGTGCTTGCGTATGATCTCACAGCGATAATGTGTATCTCTGTTTGTGATCATGCAGCTCACCAGGCGCGAAGGCCAAGACGTCCAGCTCGATCAACGCCAAGGACCTGATCGTGTGCAACCACACGAGCTTCGTGGAGATCCTGTACCTCTCGCGCCGCTTCTCGCCAGTGTTTGTGTTCGTGAACGAAGAAGGCGCGTCCAAGGGGCTCGTGCACGTGTGCGGCCTCTTGGAAGCAATCTACCGCTCGTTTGTGCTGCCAGTCGCCCACGATCGATCCACGGTGAGTGAGGCTCTTAGTAGTCAATCTGTCATATATACTCTGTTGATGTCCGTCATACTCACTGGCTCAAATGCGTCAACTACGTAGCCTCGCAAGCTGGAAGACGTGATCCTGAGCGCGTCTGGACCAGTCGTGATCTTTCCAGAGGGTGCGCGCAGCAACGGCAAGAGTATCCTCAAGTTTGTGCCCGTGCTCGAGCAGCTGCCGCATGTGCTGCAGAACAAGGCCAAGGGCTCGGGCCGCAAGCTGCCGCTGCGTGTGCACCTGCTCGCGTTCCGCTATGAGACGAGCAACAACTTCAGCCCGAGCCAGAGCGCTGGTGGTGGCTGGAAGCACTTTTACTGGACATGCTTCCACGGATACCACTCACTGCGCGTCACGGTGCTGAATGCGAAGGACCTGAATCTGCAAGAGCCCGTCGTGAAGGTGCGTGCCGGCGCCTCGCCTCCAGCAACGCTCACTTCGGCACAGGTCGAGCGCCTTCGTGGACTCTTGGCGGCAATGCTGCGCACCAAGACTGTGGACCTGGGCGTCGTGGACTTTGTGTCGTTTCAAGCGTACTGGGCGCACGTCACGGGCGGCGGTAGGAAACCCGCGTCCGAGTTCACGGACCGCAAGGCGCCGCACGAGCACGCGCAGTGGGCCAAGAAGTAGACTCAAGGCAATAGAAGATACATGGTCACCAATGGCAGATAGCAACATGCAGTAAGATGGTACAAAAGTCTACCTAGGGTCTTATTTGGTAAGGTTGATTGATTTGTTCATTGTGGGACGGACAGAGATTGATACACAAGGAAAGATATTCCCTCACTCTAGTGGAGCTTCATGACGAGCTCGTACACACCGATGGCGAGCTCTGCTGCGATCAAAATGATAATGTACCACTCCATGCGCTCGCCCTTGTGCGTTCCGAGCACTTCCAAGAAGAACTACACAGACATAGACACACATTATGGAAAATGTTAGACCTCATAGACTCAAACATCAACAACAGTTGGGCTTGGCTTCCGTACCTTGGTGTTGTGCTGGATCAGCTCGAGCTTGAAGTTGAGGTTGTTGAAGCGCTCGTTGAGCTCAAACTCTTCGAGGAGCGACTCCCACATGTTGTGGTACCGCGTGTGGCTCCACGCGGCGTCACCCGGGCGTTTGCGGTCGATCACGCGCAGCTTGCTCACGAGGTCAATGAGCAGCGTGTTGTTCGTGGCCACGATCTTGAAGAGCTTCTTGTGCTGCTGGCGCTCGGTCTGCTTGTCGCCGATGCCCAGGCCGAAGAGCGCGCCGCGCGGTCCGTTCTTCTCCACCGACGTGTTGAGCTTCTCGAACTCGTTCAGGATCGCCTCGATCTGGCGCTCGTAGTGCTCGAGCGCGACGGTCTGCGCCATCACGCCCGCGATGACATGGATGTTAATGTGGTCGATCTCGCGCACGAGCACGTTGTTCTCCACGAGCGAGCTCCACTTCTCAAGCGCCGGGTTCGCTACGAGCATGAGCTCTTCCTCGTGGCCGCGCATCTCGAACACGTCGCTGCAGAACTTGGATGCGTGCTTGATCAGCGTGGTGACCAGCTGCTGGTCGCAGTTGAAGAACACCACGGCGCCGTAGTCAAAGTAGACCACCCACTTGTCCTTGGCGCGGCGCGACGTGAGGTTGCCCGCGAGGCTGACTGTTGTCACGTCTTGCGTGGATGCTGATTGGGTAGGTGACGTCACTGGTGGTGGCGATGTGGAGCCGGGCACCCCCGCGATCATGTTGGTCGCCTGGTCATGCCCGCCACTCAGGCGCAGCACGATCGAGTCCTTGTGCAGGAAATGCGACACCTTGAAGCGGTCTGTGTACAGTTTCTGGAAGAGTGACACGATGTCCATCTTGCGCGCCACGTGCACGGCGCGGATCGGCATATGCTGCACTCTCTTTGCGAGCTGCTCCTTGAGCGCCTTCGCCTCCGCGGCGGCGATCGTGGCATTTATCTCGCTCGCAGTGGGCGGCGGCGGGATGTCGATCTCGCCTACTTTCTCAAACGCCTGCTGCACGTTCGACGCACTAGTTGAGAGGAGACGGCTTCGGTCCCACGCATTCGTGAGCAGGCATGACGACTGCAACGACGGCGCGCCACTGCTGCTGTTCGCACCGAGTCCGCGCACGCGGCAGCGCGCTCCAACGCGACGAAGCATGTGCATGTTGACAGCGATGTTGTTGTTGTTACGCTAGAGCGAGGATAGTCTACACACAGAAAGAGATAGAGCCAAAGACGCACGTGAGCAGAACCACCAAAAAAAGAAAAGATCGCCATCATCATCACCATCTTCAAAAAGAGAGTCACCGTCAACTCAACTCACCTCGCGCTTGGCTGGGCTGAGCTGTGAAACGTATTAACAAGGTCTTCACTGCGCACCACTGGCCATCCAGAGAGGACCTGAGACGCAGAGAGAGAAGTTAGAAGCAGAAGAGCAGAAGACTGGAGCTGCTCACGTGCGCAACTTTCGCTTGGAGCTCGTCGTTCTTGGCGTCGAAAGCACGTCTGAGGCTGGCCTTCGCTTGCTCATTTTGGGTTGGTGGATGAGCTCGTGTCACACATAAGGTGGGCCACTCGTTTACCATCATTCCAAACTGGTAGAAGTAGTGTGGACCACGCGACCAGCATTTGCGGCATTATTGTTTAATCCGTGTTCACGAAGAAAGCCTTAAATACCAGTTTAGTAGGATATAAATACGTGCTCCATATTCTACCTGGAAATGCTTATGTGACACATTGTTGAACGTGTATGCAATCCTTATCGAGACTGTCAGTATAGTCAGAAAAATGAAAGTACTAAAATGCCCCACAAAAAACTGGTGCCTCGTTGGCTCGACATTCGCTCGTCGTTTGTGTCGTACTTCCCCTCGCTCCACTGCTCTCGCTCGTCGTACGTCTCGATCTCTCGAGGTTTGCCTTCTTTATTGGGCTAGGCTTCGCTCTAATCTGTAGCTCGCGCATTTCCAAAAAGCTGCATGTAAGATGCCCCTGAGGCACGCTGGAAAGGACTAAACGCCAACTGCACTTCCTAATCTATCTCCGCCTGTTTGAGATGGTCCAAGGTGACGTCGCGAGGGGCTGGGAACAAAATCAAATAGAAGCGACTGAATGCGAAAGCACAGAGTTAACGAGGCAAACGCGCACTAAACGGCTCAGCCTGAGAGCGAACTGAGCGCCGGTGCCTGCTACTACCGCGGCAGCATACACAAAGCTACTACACAGAACGTAAAAGAAAGCACGTGTTTGTGCTGGACTGTTTTCCATACACTGCTCTACGCTCGTAGAGTGAGTGACAGAGAGCGTGAGTGAGGTCACTGTAATACTGTAGCCGTGGCGGTGCCTCTGACTCGGGCGAAAATTCCGTAAACATGACGTATGGGGAGCATTATAGGAGCGTCAGCTTTCGATTTTGCTGTCAGGGGAAGGCCGAGACAATTCTGTACTTTGCGGTGGATGTGCAGCGCAGGGAGGCTATAGGCGAGGTCCGAGGTCTCCTACGTCTTGCAGGCTGAATATGGTGGTGCTAGGTGTGAGTTGCAAATGAATGAGGCAGTCATTTTATTGATGGGTATTTTTTCTTAACACTAAGATGATGGTGATACAGATAAACCTTCCTAACTTGATATGATCCGTGGACAAACCTCGCATCATATATAGCAGGATGATCAAGTTCTGAAGGGTATAACCTGTTTTTTTCAATTTAAGTCAACTACCACGCGCGAATCAGTGCATAAGAGAATCCATGGAACATATGACTGTCAACAAATACTCGCAATATGGCTTTGCCTCCTGGTGTAATGCCGATAGCACACCAATCGCTTCATCAGCTAGCATTTAGTCTCAATAGACTCGTCAAATTTA
>JALBYZ010000598.1:0-21168 GCA_038050575.1 Globisporangium mamillatum
GGGTTGAGATCGGGACTTCTCGATGGCCACTTGAGTTTCTTGATGCCCAGCGCATTGATGTGTGCCTTCGTGAACCGGGACTCGTGGATAGACGCATTATCCTGTTGGAAAATGGGGCTCGGAACGCCGTGGTTGTCACGAAGGTTTTTGATGAACGGCAACAGGTAGGTGTCCAGCGTGGTCGTGTAGCACGCAGAGTCTTGTCTTCCCTCAAGAAACGCGATGTTAGTCTTGCCGTACGCGTTCATACCGGCCCACACCATCACGCTCCCCCCGCCGCTCACGCGCTTGCAGTACAACTCGGACTCAGCCCTGACGTCGTGCCAGTAGTACTGGTATCCGTCAGGGCCATCCAAATTGAACTTCTTTTCGTCGCTGAAGATTACGCGCTTCCGCATGCGCGTTTTGCTCAAAAATTTGGCCGCGAAAGCTGCTCAAGCGACCTTGTGGGCTGGTTTGATGGCTGGGGCCGGTTTGCGCTTGATCCACTTGGCCAGATGCGTTGAATTGAGCAGGGCGCGAACGGTACTTGGCTTCAAAACGTGGTCGAGGGCCTCTGAGATGCGCTTAGACGAAAATTTCTTCACCGTTGCCAGCCGAAAGATGCGCCGGATCGTTCGCTTGGTCCATTTACGCTTCCTGCCGACACGTTTTTTAGGCGTTTTGCGCTCCGATTGCTTCAAGTAGTTGCGGATAGCGTGTTCACTGCGATCGAGCTGACTCGCGATCCACCGTTTGCTCTTTCCATGCAGCTTGTGGGCCTTGATGGCGCCGATCTCCTCTGGCGACAGTACCTTGCCGCGAGGCATGCTGCTTGACGTGTTTTCGACTCGTATGTGGCGTGAGTGGGGGTAAAAAATGGCGGGGAATCGCATAGAATCATTTATTACCAAAGGTAGTAGCCAAATTTTATTTATTACGATTATGACTGAGGTGCGCCTATAATTTATAACACTCCAAATATCGACTTTGTTCTCTCGTGGCTACAAAAATGGTGTTATCGAGAAAGTGTTTTTTGGCGATGATTGGGTTTTATATCTATAGTTTTTGAGCCGAGCTTTGTTTTCAGAAAACCATTTTTTGGCTGCACGTTTGCAAAAGTATGGGTGCGCCTATAGTTTTTAGCAGCACTGTACTCCCTGTTTCGTCAGCCTGATGCAAAGTAGCGTGGTCCACACTCTTTCACCTCTCCCGCCAAAATGAACAATTTTGTACGCGTACTAATTCTATTAAAACCGTTTTTAGCAAAGCAAAATTGGAAGTGTTTTACTCTCTAGTTCACCTCTTTTTTAAGAGAGCGTACAGATTCGCGTGAGTCCGAAATGCTGCGCTGTTGGCGCCAAAAAAAAACCCAGACTCACTCGTTGGCAACTGTTCACCAACTCGGCGAGTGTGTGAGGCTAACCCCAGAAGGCGAAAAGCTCCGAAAGCAACTTCACTCGACAGCAGCAGACGCACTCGCAGACGCAGACGCAGGCATGGCGGGAGTGAAGCGAGACCCCGTGGAGCACGAGGACGGCGAAGGCAGCGTCACCACTGCTACACCTTCAACCAATGGCAACGGTGCCAGCGACGTGAAGCGCCCGCGCTTGAGCCTCTCGGGCACGAAAGTGGAGGCACCGACGTTCGCGGACGACCTGCAGAAGATGGCGCCGATCGCCACCAAGGCGAGCGCGTGGAAGCGCAAGCCCGTGGGCAACATCAACCCGCGCGAGCGCGATATCGCGTTCCAGTGGATCGACATCGACATGTACGACGGCGCGCCGCTCGCGCGCAACCCAAAGGCGGGCGAGCCCGTTCCCGGACTTGTCGCGAACGCGAGCGGCACGAGCAACCAGAACGCCGCGATCATCCGTCTCTACGGCGTGACGGAGCACGGCAACAGCGTGATGATGCACGTGCATGGCGTGCTACCCTACTTTTACGCGGTATGTCCTGACAACTTTGAAGAGAGCCGCTGCGGCGAAGTGCGCAAGGGACTCGAAGCCGCGCTCTCGCAGCGGGACCGCGACGGTAGCGAAGTGACGCGTATCGTGGGCGTGCAGGTCGTGACGGACAAGATGTCGATCTACGGTTACCAGTTCGACAAGGCGATCAAGCTCTGGAAGATCTACCTGAGCATGCCGTCGTACGTGCCGAAGGTGCGCACGATGCTCGAGACTGGGCTGACACTGCCCGGTTGCGACTTCCGGTCGTACCAGACGTACGAGAGCAACGTGCCGTTCATCCTGCGCTTCATGATTGACCAGGACATCAACGGCTGCAACTGGCTGGAGGCGCCCAAGGACACCTACTCGGTGCGCAGCGCCGCGCAGAAGAAATCGCTCTGCCAGATCGAGATCGACATCGTGTACAATAACGTGGTCAGCCACGCCCCCGAGGGCAAGTGGAGCAAGCTCGCCCCGTTCCGCATCCTAAGCTTTGACATCGAGTGCATGGGCCGAAAAGGCCACTTCCCAGAGGCCGAGAAGGTGATCTTTTGTTTGGTTGATGAGTATCATATCCTATCCTATTGCTAACGATTCATTCATTTACTCCATATCTACATCCTTAGGACCCTGTGATCCAGATTGCAAACGTGCTGCAGGAGCAGGGCTCGGACACGCCGATTCTGCGCAACGTGTTCGTGCTCGACACGTGCAAACCGATCGTCGGCGCACACGTGATGGAGTTTGAGAAAGAGGGCGACATGCTCGAGAAGTGGGCGGCGTTCGTGCGCGAAGTGGACCCGGACATCCTCACGGGCTACAACACCGACAATTTCGATATTCCGTACCTGCTCAACCGGGGCAAGGCGCTGCGACTCCAGGACTACAACTGCATCGGCCGACTCGCACACTCGTAAGCATTGTATAGTGTTGTTGATCCTTGGCTGTCTTGATCAAATCGCTAATCCTCCTACGTGTCCTTACTTTAGACCAGTGTACATGGAGAAGAAGACTTTCAGCTCAGCGCAGTACGGGAAAAGCGAGAACGTCAAGACGACGGTGCACGGACGCTGCATGTTTGATCTGCTGCCGATCATGCGCCGAAGCCAGCAGCTGAGCTCGTACTCGCTCAACGCCGTCAGTGCGGCGTTCCTCGGCCAGCAGAAAGAGGATGTGCCGCACGGGATCATCAGTGACCTGCAGCAGGGTACCGACGACGACCGCCATCGACTCGCAGTCTACTGTCTCAAGGACGCGTACCTGCCGCTGCGGCTGCTCGACAAGCTGTCGTACCTGGTCAACTACATTGAGATGGCGCGTGTGACGGGAGTGCCCATCGATTTCCTCATTGAGCGCGGCCAGCAGATCAAAGTGTACTCGATGCTGCTTCGCAAGTGCAAAAACGCGTCGCTCGTCGTGCCCACGCTGCCACGTGCGCAGGGCGGTGACGACGCAGGTTACGAAGGCGCGACGGTCATTGACCCAATGAAGGCGTACTACTCGGTGCCGATCGCGACGTTGGATTTCGCGTCGCTGTACCCGTCGATCATGCAGGCGTACAACCTCTGCTACTCGACGCTGGTGGCCCCGGGGGATGTGTTGAAGGTGCCGGCTGCGGATTGCCACAAGTCTCCGTCGGGGGACGTGTTCGTCACGAGCAAGACGAAGAAAGGTATCCTCCCGATGATCCTCGAAGAGCTCCTCTCGGCGCGTAAGCAGGCGAAGCGCGACATGAACGCCGCGACCGACCCGATGCAGAAAGCTGTGCAGAACGGACGGCAGCTAGCTCTGAAAGTGAGCGCGAACTCGGTCTACGGCTTCACCGGCGCGAACGTCGGCCAGCTTCCGTGCATCCCCATTGCGTCGAGCGTGACAGCGTACGGACGACAGCTTTTGTACCGCACACGCGAAGAGGTCGAGCGCATCTACACGGTCGCGAATGGCTACTCCGCAGACGCCCAGGTGGTCTACGGTGACACGGACTCGGTCATGGTCAAGTTTGGTGTCGACACGGTCGAAGAAGCAATGCCGCTCGCCGAGGACGCGGCGCGTCGTGTGTCCGAGATCTTTCCGGACCCGATCAAGCTCGAGTTTGAAAAAGTGTACTTTCCGTACTTGCTCATGAACAAGAAGCGATATGCCGGACTGCTGTGGACAAAGCCCGAGAAGTACGATAAGCTCGACTCGAAAGGTCTCGAGACCGTGCGCCGTGACAACTGTCTGCTCGTGCGACGCATGGTCGAGTCCGTATTGCGCAAGATCCTGATCGACCGCGACGTGCCCGGCGCGATCTCGTACACGAAGAACGTGATCTCGGACCTGCTGCAGAACAAGATCGACATCTCGCTGCTCGTGATCACGAAGGGGCTCAAGAAGACCGTGGACCAGGACGACTACAAGGTCAAGCAGGCGCACACCGAGCTCGCGGAGCGTATGCGCAAGCGCGATCCGGGCTCGGCGCCGGCGTTGGGAGAGCGTATCGCGTACGTGATCATCGACAAGGGCAAGGCGACACCGCTGTACGAGAAAGCCGAGGACCCGGTGTTCGCGCTCGAGAACAACGTACCAATCGACTGCGACTACTACATGAAGCAGCAGCTGCAGAACCCGCTCGAGCGCATCTTTGAGCCGATCATCGGGCTGAGCAAGGTCAAGTCGGACCTGCTCAATGGAGACCACACGCGCAAGCGCTCGAAGCCGGGGCTCAAGCAGAATTCGGGCGGCATGATGAACTTTGCAGTCAAAAAGCTCAAGTGTCTGGGCTGCAAGGCACCGCTGAACGGCTCGGGCGCGCTCTGTCGAAGCTGCATCGAGAACGAGGCGCAGGTGTTCACCAAGCAGCTCGAGTCCGTGAATGAGCTCGAGCACCTGTTCGCGCGGCTGTGGACCCAGTGCCAGAACTGCCAGGGGAGTCTGCATCAGGACGTGCTCTGCACAAGTCGCGACTGCCCGATCTTCTACAAGCGCATCAAGGTGCAGAAGGACCTGGGTGAGGCGCAGACCGCGCTCGAGCGCTTCCAGTCGGTCGAGTGGTGAGAGTTGTGTGTGTTTAATATGAGAACTAGGGTTACGAAGAAGAAGACAGACACAGACGCAAGTAACTAAGCTACTGACTCAGCGAAGTGTCAGTGCTGAGAGTGGATTCAGCGGGAGGCAGCACCAGATGACACATGAGTAAGCGAGAAGGAATGGAAGAAAGGGCTGCGAAGGTGACCAACGCAGCAAACGTGTGAGTTCTTATATAAACAAACCATACCAGCTAACTTTGTTCATTTTGCACTTGTGCATATCATTCATTGTTGACATCTTGGGAGGAACTTCCAAGACTGAGAAGAAGTTGGTTCTTGTCAAACGCGATCTTTGAAGCTGGTCATGGCTGCTTGTGAGTTCGTCAAATGTATGGGGAGGGAGAGAACAGTACCGTAGTGGCGCTCTTTCTATGTGGTGAAAGTACAGAACGTGACAAACAACAAAAACGCGCGGGCACAAAACTTCACAGAATTTAATGAAATAGAAATGGCCCAACTCCTTTTAGGGGGGAAATATAAATAATTTGTACTTTGATTTTGTGCCAAAGTGAGAAAACGAGCTTTCGAGATGAGGAAAAGATTTGAGGAGTCCCAATCAGGAGGATTCCTTAGTGACATTATTGGAGCAATCGAGTGATCTCATGATGCGTGTTTCTGAAATGTTTCCGTAAGAGGTTGATATATTTGCGACGCGTGCAATGTATTTACAATCTGACCCCACCAACTATTGTACATTTTTTATTCTTTTTTCTTTCGAAAACTGCTCTTGGAGTTCTTAGATTCGTCGAGTCAGGGAATACCACAGAAGACTTGGTGCAAATGCGTTTGTCAAGCTGCATAGAAAGGGCGTGTCTCTAAAACAGCAGAAAATGCAACTTCGAACGAGATGATACAGCAGCAAAGAGTAGCCACAAAAATGCATGGCCTCATCCCACACAAACCAAAAGAAACTAGTGTAATTTACAGTAAATTTCATTGTGTAGGGGAGTTTGCATGTGCATGCGACCCCTTCATTCAACGTTCCAGTAAATTTAGGTAGCAAGCTCAGCATCCCACTACTTTTGTACCGTAAGTGAAACGCTTCAGCAACTTCCATTTCTTTCGTTTTTTCTACTGGACTGAAACCTTACACATCGGTCGCAGTTTCCCCAGATGTTTGGTTCAGAAAGATGCTTCTGCTATCAAATTGTTTGCCATCACCAGCAATGGCATCGCTCCCTTGTTTTCACGATTGGAATGAAATTACTACCCTTGGTTTGCACATATTGTAAATTTGACTTTGCAGAGCCACTTTCTCAAGCTGGCTTTGAAAAGATGGCGTACATTAGGACCTAAAATACCGATATGGGAATTTAAACCGCGCATTTTGATGCTAAATTTTCTCAATGCACCCAAACACTGGTGCTTAGTGAGTGGAGTATACAGCTCTGTCCAGATTCTTTCTGTTTTTCTGTGGTATGTTTCAATCACTAGCAGAATGTTTGGGAGTTTAGGAGCGCTAGTATCGGCCCTCAGTTCCCGTTGATCATAAGCCTGTCCGAGTTGCTGAACCGGCGCCTGTTTGACAAAAGGTGGACCCGTTGTTTCATTTGCTCTCGCACTAAAGCTTGAAATGTGATAATTATCACGTTAAATCCTCTCTTCCCCAGTTTACGCTTTTCGTTTCTTTGAAAATATAAAACAGTTTTGGTTGCCGAAGCGATCTTCGATGCCAAACTTCAAGAGCGGATCTCACACAACCGTACGTAGTTTATTTTGCAGTTTCAGAAAAACACACAAATCTGGGTGCACAGGCCAAAGGAGTTGCCAGTTTGGCTGCGCAATGTATTTATTTTGGTGACGCCCATGGATTCAAATCTGAGGCTGAGAACAAACCCAATCATCAATGCGTACATGGGCTTTATTTTCTTTGTAACCGCGAGGCTATTAATATGTTTCGCCCTGATGCGCACACGCCATCTCATGTCAAAGCGGATACTCAGCGATGATAAGACAAGGGGAGGGCAAATTCTCATCTTGTACGTCGGATCCATATCATATTATAGCGAGCCATCATTTATTGAGACTGTCTTCGCTTGTGAAATGGCGGATGATCTTTGTCATCAACCACCAAAGCTCGTCTTTAATTGCAGAAGGACTTTTAAAGATCTGGCTCAAGTCAGATTTTCTTGTGTTCTTGTTGCAAGAAGGAAAATGCCAAGAAATAAACCCACGTGCGGGTCGCCAACAACCCGAAACGAATCTCTTGCGAGTGGAAAACTATTGCACGCGTGCATGCGCTTACATTTGGTATCTTAAATGACCAACTTTCCCAGTCAGGCACTCGGTCGTCAGTATGACCAAGGCATCTTTTCTTTCTATTGATCTCCGCCCAGTTGGTTGAAACGCCGCAAAAAGTGGGGACCGCAGCCGCAACTCCTCCACTGTTTTGTCTATTTTGTGCTGAACGGCAGCGTTATAGTTGCGAAGCTGCTGCTTCTGAAAGCACTTCTTTTCGTCATCCGTATTTGGTCGTGCAGGAGGAGGTGATCGTGTTCTGGGCGACTTTTATTTGTTATATTTTTGAGGACTTCACTCGCATTGTTTTGGTATGTTTCCACAATTCTTGTAATTAATTGAGTGCCTTTTTGGTTTCACTTGCGTTTTGTGGTGGCTGACAACATACCACTTCATTTTTGTATGGAATGTGTAAATTCGCCCAATTGTGAGCGTTTTCTGCAGATAGAATCGATCGCCAATGATGAGGAGGGCGAGCCGTCGTAAACTACATTCCCGAAATGCTGCAACTGTCTTTACTGTATTTTGCAGTGAAACGGTCAAAAAGGAAGGTGCGATGACATAAGACGATCTTTTCTAGCCAATCCGCATGCTGCCCTACACCTCTAACAAGTCACGAAAAAAAGGTAAATAACCAACACAAAAAATAAAAAGCCAAAAAATACAGCGCGCTTTTTTTGCTCCTCCTTCTTTCTTTCACTTTCTGGGCTCCAGCCGCTTGCTTCGCGCTGTCTTGCCTCATTTGCGTAAATTCAACCGACCGCCCACAACAAACAGAAGAATAAAACAAGCAAGGAAGCATGCCGAACACCGCCAAGAGCCACGGGCTCTACCCGCACGCGTACGCGTCGGCGCGCGAGAAGCTCCCGCGCCACCACCACTACCACCACCAGCGCAGCGCCAGCAACAGCAGCTCTATGTGCGACGCGCCGCAGTCCACGCGGCCGTTCATGACGATGACCGCCGCGTCCGCACTCCAGCCCCCCATCGCGCAAACACAAGCAACACAGGCACCAAGTTCCAATAGTTACTACCAACAACAACAACAACAGCAGCACTTGCGTGAACAGGCGGGCATTAATGATGGCGACGGTGGTGCGCGCCGACACCTGGCGCCATTTGCGCACCAGCTCGCGTCGTCATCTGGCGCGTACAGTAACAGTTACAACAGCAGTGGACGACACCAGATTTCGCCCTCTGCCGCAGCACCATACACTGTCAGTAGCAACAGCAGCCAGCACCAGCAGCAACAACAGGCGTACAGCTCGAGCCGCGTCATGGACGCCGACTGCGCCTACGAGAAGCTCCAGCCACCCATGACGCGCCCGGGTGCCACAGGTGGGAGCGCGAGCGTGAGCGCTGCGTGGCGCGACGAGATCGAGCTCCGCGCGCGGGCGATGGAGCGCTTTTCGGGCGTGGGCATGAAGCGACCGGCGCCCAGTGGAACCTCTAGCTCCAGCCAGCGACTGTACCAGTATGAGGCGAGGAGCAACAGCAACAGCATTAGCAGGAGTGGATTTCCTCCAGCGTCATCAAGTGGGTTCCGAGCGACGGCGCCGTTCACGCCACCCGCGCCGGCTGCCACAGCACTGCCAGCGCTCTCGTACCTGCTGCAGCGCAACTCGGACGCGTCGTCGTCTTCGTCGTCTGGTGTCACAAGCGCACGCCGCAGCTCGATCCTGACGATGAACAACAACCAGAACCAGTTTAGCAATGGCAGTAGCAGTGGTGGCGGAAAGCGTCAGCGGATATTTCCGCCACTTGGACGGCCTGCAGGACCAGCTGCAGCGTCGACAGCCTCACTGCATTCGTTGTCGCGCGCTCATGCTCTAGCGGAAGGTGACCTGGTGGGTGCGGACAACGACCACTTGCGAAAGATCCTGGAGAAGGAAGTGGCGTTCTACAACGAGCGCAACAGCCAGTTCCAGTACCAGAACCCGCCCGCAGCGCTGTCAACATCGCGGTATTACGATGCGAGAAAAGGAGGCGTAGCTCAAGCTCAAGAAGATGACGAAGCCAAGAGCCCAGTCATGTACGCCGGTGCTGCCAGTCGGAGGCCCGCACCGAGCTACTATGGTGTACGCCCATCTGTGTCGTCTTCGTTCTCGTACTCCCGCACCAGCAATACTGTGGACTCACCGCTGATGGAGCGTCCAAACGAACTGTCGTCGGCCGAATCCTGTTCTCCGACCGAGCAGCAAACACATGACAACGACTCACCGCCCCCACGTCGCCAAATGTTCTCCAAGCGGATGATCCCCACAGACAACAGTAGTATCGACAACAAGAGCTCGCTGTCGCACATCTCGTCGGAAGTGCCGCTCCGGTATAGCAATTATACCGCGACCGCCACGACCATGTCGGCTGTTTCGGACGATAGCAACAGCAACCACAGCAGTCCTCGCGAGCTTCTCGACCGCGACCTCCAGGACCGGAGCAACAGCAACAGCTTTGTCAACGGTGGCGGCAAACCGGAGTTGTCGTCATTGCGATCGCGCTCACCGCCTCCGGCGACTCTCTCTCAGCGCCGTCCGTACAATCTGAACATGCACCACCAGAGCAGCAACCAGCGATACGAATCGACGCCTGCGAGCACTTCGAGCCTTCATGACGAAACAGGTGTGAGCACTCCTATCCGACACAACGCCATCGATGGCAATAGCCGCACCTCGAGCTTCCGCTACTCTTCATCATCGAGTGACCACGGTGAGTCTGCGATTGAAGCCGCGTCGGGTCTGCTGGAAGAGCGAAGCCCCAGCAAGCGCGAGTCTATCACCAAGCTGCTGCTCAAGTCCAAGGAGTTCCTGAAGGCGAAGAGCCTGGTGCGCAACCGCAACAACGAGATCGACTGGGTCGCGACGTTCCTCAACGTGGGCTTCGAGTCGAGCAGCATCTACTCGCTCATGTGTCCGCTGCGCAAAGGAAGATGGAAAGCCGAAGAGGAGAAGTACACGATGGAGCTGCTGCATCTGATCGAGAACGGCACGATCCGCCTGCGCCACGGCCAGAGCATCCGCGGGTTCATTGCGAAGAAGCTGCACAGCGATGACATGCGCGTGCTCAAGAAGCTGAGCAACTGCAAGATGTTCCACTTTGCACGTATGATCACGCCGCACATGTCGGAAGAAGAGGAGATCGACGAGGGCATCGCTGGCGCGAGCGCGGGGCTGAGTCACCTCGAGAAGCTACGCAGTGAGTTCCTGCGCTCGGTGCAGCTCGAAGCGCTCGTCGCCGTGCGCAAGTACCTGAGCGATAGCTCTATCCGCGAGCTTCTGAACAGCCGGGACTGAGTTGTGGGGTACAGGGGGATTGCTGAGCAGCGAGAAAGAGAGAGAGAGAGAGAGCCATTGCGTCGAATGAAAACTTGTATCGTGTGAGTGAGCTGTCTGGTGAAAGACAAGACAGGAAGGTGTCGTCCGCCTTACGAGAGAGAAGAGATGGCGTGCAGCAAGCGCTATTGGTTGTGACTACTACCTATTACTACTACTGTAAATTATTGACTGACAAAGAATGTGATTAATTAATGTTAGCTAACTGATCTGAAGACAACCAAGGAGACCAGACAGTCTTTGAACGTCGTATGGGAAACGCTTGGCTGAACTACTTTGTTCGACGCCTTCAGCTAAGCTGCGCAGGTCGACTCTTTACCACCGGACGACTCTCCCCAAACAGTCGACGTTGGTCTTGGGATCTAAAGTTCCACCACATGCGATGCAATTACCACTCGGAATGCGCTCAGCAACTTCTGACCACTGGATCGAAGCTGAACCCAGACCGCCTTATCACCACCCAAATCTGATATCACGCAAACGAGTAATAAGTGTCAATGAGGTGGAGTAAGTGACTGAGCACTCGCATCATCCTTCACACATGTGATAGACCTCGAGTGTCCTGTCCAAATCTTTGTGTGTCTTGCTTGGCACAACCAGGTGCGGCGTATCAAGTAGGCGAACGCGTCGCCACAACGAACGGATCTTCAGAAGTTGGGATGCGTGAGGATTCTTTGTATTTCGATCTCTCTCTCTCTCTCTCTCTCTCTCTTTGTCCGGCGCTGGTGTCGTGTGTTTTCTTTTTTAAATACTGAACAAAGGGCTTCTGCTGCTTCTGGGGCTTTCAATCAAAAACAAAAAAGGCAACTGCTCGCTCTCTCTCGCTCTTGCTCAGGATTTCATACACTTCTATCAATCCTTCTTTCACAGCGCGGTCAGTCACGAGAGCGGCATGGTGATCAGCTGAAAACAATCTCTATGCGTGCCTCAAAGCGACGTTCAACAGCACGACTACCACGGATACGTTGTCCGACGAGCCCGACCGGATCGCCAGGTTCGCGAGAGAATGGCTCGCTTGCTACAAGACGCCAAGATAACCAGTCATCAAAGTTAGAAATGGTTGACCCTCGATACTAAGTCAAAAGCATATCGATCGCATAGCTAGATACCTGTGCCGTGTAGCCCTCACGCAGCCGCTCCGCCACGTGCTTGACCGCCTCCTTGCTTGTGATCGTATCCCAGAGCCCGTCGCACGCCAGGATGAGGAACTCGAACTCGGGCGTGATCTCGATTTCCTGGAACTCCGGCACCGCGATCACCAAATCGTCGTGGAACACGCGTGCGTGGCCCTCGGGGTACGCCCAGTACTCGTACTTGGCGAGCGCCTCACCCTTGTAGTCAATGTCGCCGATCGCGCGCGAGACCGCCAGCTCGCCGTTGACGCGGAAGATGTTGACCCATTGTACCACCCGTCCGGCGCGCTGCTGGATCTCCGGGTCGCTCAGATCCATCGAGTGCAGCTTCGACATGTGCAGTTCCTTCTCTTCGCGCACCCAGCCGCCTCGCGACTCGATGCGAGTCCGCTCGTCCAGTCGCCCGGGCGTCTGCTCTTCAATGATATCGAGCGCTTGCCCGCCGATGCTCGCGACCGCGCGACTGTCGCCAATGTTCGCGGTCAGCAGACGGTTGCCTCGGATCAGCACCACCGCCGCAGTCGTGCCGTCACTCAGCGACTCCGCGGCAGCTTTCTCAAGAAACTCCTTGTCGATCATCTCGAAGCACTCTTCGAACGCCACGCGCGCATCTGTCAGAAAGAACTCGTGCGCACGAAGGTACGGGATCAGCCGCTGCTCGGAGAACTTGGCCGCCTATGTCAATACGAACAAGTCAAGTAGAGGTTAAATAGAGTATGGAAAATAGCCCATATACATAATTGTGGTACGTATCGTACTCGGACGCCGCTGTGCCCATCAAAGAGTACGTAGATCGACTGCTTCTGGTGGTAATCAAAGTCGCCAAAGTGCGCGTTCAGGTCCGGGATGCAGCAGCACACGTCCTCCATGGACTTACGCACACCGATGAGCGACGTCACGCCGTGCACGTCGTCGCCGATACTGTAACTATCCGTCTCTTCGAAGAAGAAATTGTCCGAGAAAGACTCGCGCGTCGTGGTCGAGTACGCGTCGATCGACAGCCGGGACGCAAAGCCCTCGCGCTGGCTTGGAGGCACCCACCGTCCAGGGGCTGGCGCTGGCATTGGCTCGAAAGCAGGCGAAATCTCATAATCCTCCTGCGTAAAGGGAGGTGGAGGCGACGAAGATGCGACTGGGGGTCCCGCAGAGCCCCGATTTCGCAGAAATGGCGGAATGTACTTTCCCGTTGCGACTGGCGGCGACAGGGTCTGCATAAGCACTGGAGATTCCTCGATGCCGCTTTCACCACTACCAATTTCGCCATTTCTGCTGGTACTGCTTCCTAGACGCAGTCGTGCTTGTGCTTCTTCGTCATCGTCTTCATCGTCATCGTCTTCTTTGCGCTCACCGCCGTCGCGTGTGATCACTTCTGGCAGATCGTCGAGCGGATCGAACGCAAACATCGTTGCCAGCGGACTCCGCGGTCCAAAAGTGTTGAAGCTGATCGGACTCGTCGCGCGACGCGGGCTTGTACGCGGGTGTGGATACTGCTCGCCGCCATTCGAAGATGAGCCGTCCGAGAAACTGTCGGCGCCAAAGAAGCCGCCGCTTGGTCGTCCGCGATAGAAATCGTCCATCACCGACGACGCGTAGTGCTCGCCCGGCTCCTGGAAATCAAACGACACACTTCGGTTCGCGCGGCTGATGCTCTAGAATTTCGAAGGAGGTAGCGAGATGCAAATATGATGAGATTCGCTCTGGTATAAATCGACACGCCACCACACATTTGTTCAGCAATGGCAAAGTTACAAATATCATATCGTACCCGTCGCGAGAGACTATTGCTCAGTCGATTCGAGCGATGTTCCGTCGCCTGCGTACGCGTGAGCACCGAGATGATACTAGCGATGGATTTCTGGAAATTGAACAGCCAGTCGTGCATCTACAAACCAAGCATATCACAAAAAGCGTGCCATAGCAAAGTGATTAGCAGAAATTGCAACAACTATGCGCATTTCACAAGAGTTCACATTACCCGATCTTTCGACTCGGCGCGCAGGATAAACCGGCGACTCTGTGTGCGGATCTGGAACGTGGCGACGCCAAAGTCCTTCTGCATCCATGCGCGCGCATACATATCACACAGGATTAGTTGAAGAATTCCACAACGCGCCACAATTAAACGACAAAGAATCAGAAAACGTACGGCGGTCGTGACCGAGTCGATGTCTGCGAGCTGGATGACGCCGCAGACCGTGGGGTCCGTGGCCTTCTTCTCGCGCACGTCGGCCTCGCGCTTGTAGTAGAAGAGCTTGTCGTCCTTCATGACGAACCAGCGGCCCTTCCACAGCTGCGGGTTCTCCGAGCTCTGCTTCTCCAGAAAGCCCTCCATGCACTGCTGCCTATTACATTGTATATGAAAAAATAATCACACGCCAAACAAAAATCAGTTGGCGCAATTGGATCCCAACAAGCAAACAAGCAAACAAACAAGCAAGCAAACACTTATTTGCTTGCTTGTGAGTATGAGCAGCAAACGTACTCAAAGTATCGTGTGTAGTCCTCAAATGTGCGCGGGCGAAAGTAACTCGTCGACTGCGGCGGCCCCATCCCTGCACACAAGAATCGCCAAAGCAACAAATGAGCAAGCAAGCAATGAGCAAACAACATCCGACCTTGCGTTCTTTCGCGCACGCGCAACACACAGACATGCGCAAACAACAACAACGACAGCAACGACAACAACAGTGCAAAGCAATAAACTAAAACTAACAATACATGTGCACGTTATAAACACGCACCATTCGCGCCGTCATCCTGCTCGTCGCTGGACGAAGACGACGACGACGACGACGAGCGCCGCCCGCGCGAGAGAAAATCGTGCGTGCGCCGCTGGTGGTACGCGGACATGGACGCGCCCGCCGCCGGCACGGGGATCGAGCCACTGAGCCCCATGCTACCACGCGAGGACGACGCCGCCGAGGACGCGCTTCGCCGTCGCGCGTGCGGCCGCATGGCTGAGGAGCCCAGAGCAGCGTCCTGCTGCTGGTGGTCTCCCTGGAAGTGCGCGGTGTCCGTCGTCGGCGCGTGCGCTTGTGCTGCTGCTTGCGGGAACTGCTGCAGCAACTGCTCGAGACTCGTCATGACTTGTGCTTGTGCGCTTGCTTGTTTTTTGGATCGTTTGCTTTGCTTGTTTGCTTTGCTTGTTTTTTGTGTGGAAGATTCTTGTTTTGGTGTTGCTGTCTGTGTTGGGGCGTCTGGGTGGGACACACACACAAAAGCCACACACAAGAAATCGAAAGGGCTGCCACCTTCAAGGTCGATTTTAAGGGAGAGAGTGGTTGTGGAGCACTTTTGCGCATGAATCTCTTAAATTCGGTCAAAAGCAAAGACTTTCCGATAGTACTGCTGTTTCAGCTTTGGTCAAGACGCTTCTAGGAGAAAAATGCTGGATTTTAGGATGCAACTTGCGATTTTGGAGAAGCGGCACATGGGAAGCAAACAAATCAAACCTTCGTGCCATCCATCATGCGAGACTTGTCGCCATCGATATGCATGGCATGACATGGCTGGCATTCTTCACAAGTGCACGAAAGACTCGCTCCTGCGCTCGTCAATTGCGTACTGACTGGCTAAGTTTGCGCTTTTCGTAAATCCTGCAGCTGAGAGAGAATCGATTCCTCAATGCTCTTGCATGTGCGTCGAACCAGAATGCGCATGCAAATGCTCGATGCAGCAAGTCAGACAAAGAAGACAACGCTCAGAGAGCCAGCCTGACCACCGTAACCATATGGCTAATGTAGACAGAATGTGAGTGTCCACGTGGCTTGGACGCTTGCTTGGAGCTGCTGGGAAGGAGGATACTGACAAATGGTTGGCCAGGAGTGATTGAGAGGAAGGGCACCTGAAGTTGAAGTCGAAGTGACTTCAACTTCCTCACTTTGGTCTTAACTGAAGCACCTCTCAATGGACATCAAGCTGCCAAATTGCCTATTGCGCCGAAGCAAAGTGTGAAATGCGTGTGTTCATTCCGTTTACTTCTCTACGGTTGTCGAGAAAAAGCTGCGCTGCGCTGCGTGGCTCCGCTGGTTGCTCTTCCCGACTGCTGTTGGCTTTCTTCTTCCTAACTACTACCACCTACTCTCTTGACTATTTGATGATTCCTCATTTTCCTACCTAACACTACCTTACTGCTTGTTTGCTTGCTACTACTTGGGTCGTCTGTCTACTGATCGCCTGGCTCGAGGCATTCGATCCATTCATCTTCTACTTGTTTCTGGTTTTCAGCATTTTTTTTTCTCACTCGTTTCGACACTCTTCTTCAGAAGGGTCCCCTTTGTTTGCTGCTGTGTGTTTGTTGCCCCTGACTCGTGGCTCGCTCTACACGTTGAAGCGCTTGATGAGGAACTGCTGCAGCGGCTCCGGGAAGCTGCTAAAATACTTTGGCCAGTTGTCGCCCAGACTCGCCTTGAAGCCCTGCACGATCTGGAAGAGCATGTCCGACAGCTCCGCGTTCTGCAACGTCTGGCCCTCGAGCGACGCGATGGCGCCGCACATGTACATGAAATCCGCGACGATGCCGTTCGGGTTCACCTTGACCATGTAGCACAGGCCCAAGAAGCAGTGCTCCTTCTCCTCAGGCGCGCGCACGTGCGCGAGCGCGCGGCACCAGCGCTTGGCGAACTCCTGCAGGTGCGGTGCCACGACGGTCGGGCACACGTATCCGAGGCGACCGATCGTGATCGCGCAGTTCTCGACGAGGTTGCGCGGCAGCTTGGGGCGGTTGATCATGCCGATCAAGCGGCCCAGGCAGCTCTCCACGTACGGCTCCATATCGGCGCCGATGCGCACCGCGATCTCGCCGACAGCCCAGCTGGCGTTGTTGCATACCGTCGGCTCGTCCGGGTCGATGCTCTCAATCAGCACAGGCAAGATGTGACCGAGTCCAGGACGCAGCACCTCCGGCGCGTTCTTCGCGAGGTCGCCCACGACGCCCATCGCGCTCTGACGCACGTCGAGCATCTCGTGGCGCACGCAGCCCATGACGAGGTTGAGCACGTTCGAGTTGGCAAGCAGCAATTCGCTGTTGTTGCGAAGTCCTTCGATGATCCCCGAGACGAGGTCCAGCGCGCACACGATCAGCTCCGGATCGCCTTCGTCGGTCTCCGTCGGGTTCTGCTCAAACATGGCGTCCGCGAGCAGCTCGTTGCTGATGATGCGCTCGCAGCGCGCGTACACCGTGGCCGCAAACTCCTGGAAGCCGTTGCCCAGAGCCTGCGCGACCGGCGCCAGACACTCGAAGAGCGGCAGGATCTCGCGGCTGTGGTCGTCCAGCTGGTTCCACTTAGCAATCAGTGGCGGCATCAGGATCGCGATCAGCTCCGGGTGGTTCAGGTGGTCGCCGATCGAGTCCGCGAGCGTGCCAATGGCGTCGTACAGGATCAGCAGGTTCTTCGCCTGGTACTTGCCGAACGCAAACATGAGGTTCTGCAGGATCGGCGTGAGGTACGGCACCAGCTCTTCGCGTGCCTCTTCCTCCAGCGTGCAGAACGCCGAGCACGCGGCCTCTTGCACTTTCTTGTGCGGGTCCAGGATGCGCTTGAGCATCGCCTCGATCAGCGGCTTGAGCAGCTCGTGGTCGCCCTGATCCACCACCCACGTCGCGTAGCGGCTCAGCGTCCAGCACGTGATACTGCGCACGAGCGGCACTGGGTCGTCTAGCTTCTGCAGCAGGAACGGGAACAACTGCGGCAGATGCGGCGTGATGCCGCTGTAGCAGCCGTCCGCGATCGCGCCGAGCGCCAGGATGCCGCTCTCCACCAGTGGCCACGGCCCCTGCAACGACAGACGCTCCTGTAAAAGCGGCAGCAGCGTCGGCAGAATGTCGTTCCCGTAGCCGTTCGCGAGGTTGTCAAGGCTCGCGGCCGAGCAACGACGCAGGTTCCACTGCAGCAGCGAGTCGTCGTCATCGTCGTCGTCATCGTCGTAGTCCTCGTCGTCGTCATCGTCGTCGCCGTCTTCGTGCTCGCGCGAGTGGTCGGCGCCGGTCTTGCCGCGGTGGAATACGGGCTTAATGTCCTCGGGACGGTCCGGCACGTTCTCGTTCTGCGACTGCTCCTCGGCCTCAAAGTTCGCTAGGTCTTCTTCGCTGTACACCATGCGCTGGAAGAGCAGCGGCACGATCTGCCCCAGGTACGGCTGCACCACCTGCTTGATGTCGTTGAACTCGCGCAGGTCGCAGAACGACGCCCAGAACTCGCACGCCTCGATCGCCACGTTCTCGTCCTCGTCCTGGTTCGCGCGCAGAATGAACTGGATGATGCTGTCAATATGCGGCAGCAGGTACTGCACGCCGACCTCGAGCAAAATCACGATGCTCTTGCACACGAGCTTGCGCACTTCGTTCGACGGGTCCTGCGTCAGGTGCGAGATGCCCGCGAGGAAGCTGTCCATCTGCACGACGAGTCCCACGGGCATGTAGATCAGAACGTTGTTCAAGCACTCAAGCGCGTCGCGACGGAAGTTCGGGTTCGGGTGGTGAAAGTACTGCAGTAGCTTCGGGACGAGCGTGTTCAGCGGACGGCTCGGCGAGTTCTCGAGCTTCGACGCCGAGTCCTCCGAAATCTTGCAGAGCGCGCCAAACGCACCGGCGATCGCGCTCTCGTCCTGCTGGTCGAGACACGTCAGCAGCGCCGGGATGAGCTCCGGCCACTCGTCCAGGAACGTGTACTGTGACACAAACGTGGTGACGATCGAGCCGGCAGCATTGCGGATTGCGGAGATCGGGTCCACGAGCACAGACAGCGTCTGCGCGCGGATCACGGCGAGCATCTCCATCTCGGCGGGGGTCTTGCTGCCGCCGACGTCGCTGGCCTTGATGTTACGCTTGAGCAGCAGGCCGGCGAGCTGGCGCACGTTCGGCTCCATCTGCGGCGAGCAGAGCAGATGCACGAGGTAGAGGTTGAACTCAAGGTTCTGCTGGAACTGCTGCAGGCGCTGGTACGACTCCTGCTGTACCTGGTTGTTCGGCACCATGTACGCCTGAAGGAGCGACACTACTTCCTGCAGCAGCGCTGGCTGCGGTTGCCACGCGGCCGACATCGTTGTTGGTTTTGTCTGGCTGAGAGGGAAGGAAGGCTAGCGATCAAAGTAGCTGCTGCTGTGTGGGCGAGCGAGCGGCTACAAAGAGGCAAGACAGAAATGATCGAGAAGAGGTGGGGGGGGGGATGGGCTCGCGATTGCTCGACGTGTGGCGCGCGTACGGAGACGATCCGGGGGTCGTCGGGAAGAGCGCACGCGGCGACGGCGAGAGCACTCGGCGGAGGGAGGAGGCGGCGCGCGCGAAGAGAGGCGTTCGGGGCGGAGGCGGGAGCTGCGCGCGTTCAATTGCCGTTTTTCTCTTTCTCGTCCTCGGGCGGGTCGGCTTTGTGTGGGTGGGTGGTTTGGACAAGGGGAGCTTGGACATAAACAGGTCAGTCGCCAAATTCAATACCCTCTTCAAGCCGATGTACATATTGAGATTGTGGATTTCTCACCGACAAAAAGAAATATTCCGAGCTTTCGCTTTCGTTTTTTCAGGTTTTACAGGTGGCCAGTGAAACCTAAAAAAACGAAAGTTTTGGTACATTTGACAGGCAGAAATCCGCGCTCTCACGTTCTCATGAGAAACCGACGCGGACATGGCTTGAAGGGGGTATTTGGTGTGGTGTCCACAAGTCGCGTTTAAAGCTGCTTCATCAAGTTGCAAAACGTGAAAACGAATGAACCCACAAGAATTGTAAACGGCTATCATTGGCTTATATTGTGTATTTACTGAATTACCACCAATCGACGCAAAATATAAAAAAAGAAGGACTCATTCAAAATCGGTTTTAATAGAAACACAACTATGATGATGTCATTATGCTCATTTCAAGAGTGATGGTTGAGGTCAAGAGTGAATGACATGCCTCTTGGGCTCACTTTCCAGGGGGGTTCGGTTTTTGCTAATGTTTGTATCTGAAAACCGGACAACATCAAGTTCGTTGAAAAAAGACAATCGAACCCGGTTGAGAAAAACATTAACGAAAACCGAGCACCCCAGAAGAATAACAAGCCCGACAGGAACGGACACCTCAGAAGAATGACATTCTTTGACAAAACTCTAACCATTTACCTCTATTTAAGAATTACCCCTTTATAAGGGAAAATGAGCCAAATTGGGTTTGGGGTTAGCTTCACTTCTTGTACGGGGGTTTAGCTGTGAGAAAAAGAAGTCTATATAAGACATAGGTCCCATACAAGACACAGCACAGTTGGGAAAGAGAAACAAGGCGTCCAAGAATGAGCGGCTCATTCTTGAAGACTCTTTCATTGCAACTGAAAGAGAGAAGAGCGTTCATGTTGAAGAAAAGGAAGGGACTGAGCGCCAGGGCTCGAGGCTGCTAGCGCCACCAACGTCGGTAGCGCCGCAAGCGATCTCTCCGCATGTGCTCAACGCACTCATGTGGAGAGCGGCATTGCTTTTGCTAATATATGATTTTACGATGGACCAGATTGCACAAGTTACAGGCAGAAACAAAAAACCGTTTTACAGCTCGTGATGAGACGCAGCAAAACCAAGGCTCTGGCCGAGGAGTACAGACGCGCCGAGAGACATGTTGAGGAGCAGAGACTCGCCGAAGAGCAGAGGCGCACAGAGGAGCAGAGTCGTGATGAACCGGAATCGGACTTCGATTTCGGTGTCGGCCCAGCACAAGAGAGCGACGATCCTCCAGCCCAAGCAACCCCGACACGGATGCAGCCACGGCATCAGCTTCACCGGAACGGAGTGAGTCCCATGTGGAGACGATCTTCTTTCCAGACAAGCTGATGCCGTGCATTAGCCAGTTATATACTAGTGGGTTCGACCTCCCGGCATGCCACAAGTATCACACCGAGAAGTCAGGTCTTAGGGCTATAATCAACTATATCAACAGTGCTATAGAGGCGTTGGACGTATGTGTGGTCACAATTACGCAAATCGAGATAAAGCACGAACACTGTGTACCGGACGATCTTGTTCAATGCCTTGACTAACTTTTTCTTTTTGCATTTTCATATAGCTCGCACAATGTTCGGGTACGGATCATAACAGACAAAACTGAAGACTCCAAGCAAAGCCACTCCAAAATTCGGCTGTTTCGGAAGTTTGGGATACCGGTCCAGTACCTTGGTCGCATGAGTCACGCCAAGGTATATTACAATGCGGTGACTTTTCGAATTTGAAGTATTAACACTCACGATGAGTACTTGTTTTCAGTTTTGTGTGGTTGATCAGAAATACCTTTTTGAAGGTTCATCCAACTACAGTCTTAATGGCGTGACCAGGAACTTCGACCGTGTCTGTTCATCGAGGTGGGTAGATAACAGCCAATTTTCAGGGCTAGTTCCAGTTCCAGTGGGTACCTCGAGTTCCCTCTCAGGATCAACTCCGTGGTTGTGAGGAAAGGATGCGAAAATGGTCTCCACGCGGTTTGACATTATGGCGCGTTTGCTCGAAGCGTGCAATCTT
>JALBYZ010000599.1:0-21156 GCA_038050575.1 Globisporangium mamillatum
GATGGTATGGAGGTGGTGAAGGCATCAATCTTTGGGCAAATTGAGCAAATCAAAAATACATAAAATGGATGGGCGATATGGAGAGCTTATCTTGGATCTACTGTAAATGAACTGACTATCCTGCATAAATGGGTGGTTTTCACTCACTGCAGCAACACCGTCCACAGTGAGGTGCTTTCTCCTTCAAAAGTGCAAGGTAATGTTGTCGAAGTTTCTATATGATTGGATTGGTCGAAATGGAGAAGGGTGGACGCGCATTTTAAAATACGGGTCCAAAAACGGATGTTTCTCGCAATATGGATCAAGCATC
This sequence comes from Globisporangium mamillatum, assembly GCA_038050575.1. Classification (NCBI taxonomy): domain Eukaryota; phylum Oomycota; class Peronosporomycetes; order Pythiales; family Pythiaceae; genus Globisporangium; species Globisporangium mamillatum. The sequence continues at coordinate 311 of JALBYZ010000599.1, forward strand.
GTCGATTCATAAATACTAACTCACCGTGTCGTGAATCCATGTTGCAGGATTCTAAATGTGTTAAATTTGGAGCCTGAGTGCTGAATTCGACATGATACTAAAAACGGTATCACTGAAAATCCATTTTCAACCACAAAAAATCAGCAGGTTCATTTTGGCTTTCACAGTTTCTGCTCGCTGAAACAATGCTGCGCTGCACTCTTCGCTCACGAATGTCCTTCGAAGTTGATGTCTTGGGAATGTTTCCGAAAAGTAGTAAACAGCATTCCTGGATATCCATAGTTTATCCCTCAAAACGGATAGACGAAGCCGCGAGAACCATTGTAGTATCCAATCTTACACGTCTCTTTACGCGTATGCGTATATGGTCCGACATTCTCGTGAGTCAGCATTGAGCTTCCAGGAATTTACACGTCTGCGATATACGCAACGTCGAAGTGCCGTGCTATCAGCGGCTGTTCTGATCTCGCAAAGCAGCAGCAACCTGGCGAGAGCTCACGCGTAATGAATGATAACAAGTGACATTGTATTTGAACTTCGTATTCAAAACATAACAAATCAAATCCCGCCGTGCTCACAAACTGCCGCAATCATCACAGTCCTTCCTTCATACATGAGGAATTGAAAACCCTCCCTTCCCAACGGCTACACATTATTTCAATGTCAAATCAAAACTCAACAAATGCGAAAATTTTCGCACATTAGATTGCGGTGGGATACTAGGATACTGGGATATCGCAGACTGCGTTGGACTCAACCGTGGGGGGTTCAATGCAAAAGCATTCCCAGCTCCGCTTTGGTCCCTGCTCACTCCAGTCTGTCATTTCATGCCTCAACACTCAGATAGAAGCGCTGCATGTGCTCTCAATGGCAACAAGTGTAAATTGCAAATCAGTCGAAGCAAACTCGCAATAAATTCGAAGTGATGGAAAGAATCTCCATTTTCCATCCATTCCAGCAACCACCGCCCCATACATATCCAGGCAGAAAGAAAGCCCACTTCAAGCGCACTTTATGGGTATGGCAGCATACAGTGTTTATTCTATAAAATATCGATTGCGTCACCGTTTGCTTGCATACTATTACCTTATTCTTTCCGCCATCAACTTGATCGAGAGCGTCACATCAGCTCTGGGAGGTCCACATGCCACTTCTGCGACATGCTTGTTTCGAAACCCCTCTGAAAACGCATACAGGTTTGTAGTTGCAATATCTAACAGCTTATCTGCAAAGATAATGAAAGGGTATCGTAAAGAAAAGGCGAGAAAGAGCGTTCTTCTTCTCAGTAAATCGTTTTCTGATGATCATCTTTGACAGCTTTATTAGATACACATGGTCTCTTATTAGCACCATAAAGTGTATAGCTGCATCTTCTCTTTTCTTTTTTCGAGCAAAGCAATCGCTGTTCTGTGCCATCATCCAGAAAGAAACAAGTGGTCAGCATACTGAAACGCAGTCTATAAAAATATCCCCGCCGCCGCATACATAACCGCACACACACTCCTCACACAGACACAGAGACAAACAGAGCAAGCAGCAAAAGGAAAGAAGAGAAAGAAGCAAGCGAGACAAGGCAGCAGCGCTTCCATCGCGCGCACTCTCTGTCTCTACAAGCGCATCTATCTCCCAGATCTACAAGAGCGCTCGTGCGAGTGTGTAGCTGCTAGCGAGTATGGACGGCACGCGCCGCAGCGACCTGGGTCTAGAGGCCAGCAGGGGCTCGGGCGGCAGCGCGACCCCGACGCGATCCGCGCCGACTACGCCGCCGTCGTCCGCGGCGACTCCCAAGACAGCAGCGACGCCGCTATCCCGACAAACCTCCCGCGCGCCGATTAGCAACAGACTGAGCATGGCGCCCGACTCGGGCGCGTTTGCGCGCGAAGCCGAGTGCGGCGTGTGCACCAAGTCGTTCAACTTGCTGCGCCGCCGCCACCACTGCCGCGGGTGCAACATCGCGGTGTGTAAAGAGTGCGGTCGCAAGGCGATCGACCACCGCAAGGGCGAGCGCAGCAAGCCACAGTGGTATTGCGACTCGTGCATCGAGAACGACGACGCGATCGAAGTGGCGGGCTCGCGCCCCACTCTCCACAAACGCCTGAGCTTCTCGGCGCCGTCGTATTCGCCGCCCATGCCACCTGTCACCAGCGTAAGTGGAAATCATTCGTTTCTTCTTTTACTTTTTTGCGTAATCTCATAGCCCAGTTGCTCATCATGGCTTTGCTTGCTTGTCTATTGTTTCTCTGCGTGTCTGAAGCTTGCGAGTCATGCAAAATTTTGCGTCGAGTGCGGATATGAGCTATCGAACCGCGTCAAGTTCTGTATTGAGTGCGGGACGTCTGTGCGGCCGCAGCTACTGTCCCCCGCAGGAGGTGGCGACAGCGGATCCGAGATCACGAATCGACTGTCGAGAGGGCAGTCGCGTGGCTCAATTGGAAACAATCTCATGGTGCGTAGAATTAGCTTGAGACAGGACTATTTGCTGTATTTTTTTCTAACTGCCGCACATGGCACACAACCATTTTGCGACTCTTTCAGATTATCGATGAGCACAGTGACACACCGACGGAGCCGATGGATGGATCTGAAGAAGAGTCGACGATGCTCTTGAGCCAGAAGGAGGAGGAAGAGGAATCTTCACAGTCGCAAGAGAACAGCTTTGTTGAGAACGGCCACGACGAGTCTGACGAAATCATGGCGCAACTACAAGCTGAAAACGAGAAGTTGCGCCAGCGCATTGAGAAGATGAAGCGCAAGGTGACAGAATCTGAGCGAAAGCGACTGGAGGCTGAGGAAGAGCACAAACGCGCTCTTGCAGCAGCAGCGCAGGCAGCCGCACAAGCTGCGCAAGCAACTCCAGCTGCATTGAATGCTGCACCAAGCCCCGCATCCGTGTCACCTTTGGAAAGTGCAAGCGTGTCGAGTGGCGCAGGTGTGAAGGCGAAAGATCACCCCGATTATGCCAAGTTCTTCAAGCTGCTTTCAATGGGCTTGCCTGCTGAGCAAGTGAAAATGAAGATGCAGCAGGCTGGCGTGAATGGAGCAGTTCTCGACGACCCTGAAGCGATTATTGGCGGCAGTAGTGGTTCAGAGCAAACTAGTGCACTACCTGCTGGCGGCGCACTTGTAAAGGACGATGAGAAGTACGCCAAGTTTTTTAAGCTCGCGAAGATGGGAATGCCTACGGAGCAGATCAAAATGAAGATGAGTGCTGAAGGGCTGGACTCGGCTTTGTTGGACACTCCTGATGCGCCAATGCCCGGTTCTCAAGGTGCTGCGGCGCCTCAAGCCGCCATGACTGTCAAAGATGATCCTGAGTACGAGAAGTTCTTCAAGCTCATCAAAATGGGAATGCCACCAGCGCAAGTGAAGATGAAGATGAGCGCGTCAGGCTTGAATGCCGATCTTCTGGACACGCCTGACGCTCCGTCCCCAAACCAGAAAGCTGGCGGAGGTGGGAAAGCGGGTGGCGGCATGCTGGCTGGGCTTCCGCCTCCAACCGAAGCTGTGAAGGTCGACCCGTCGACGTTGAAGGCAAGCCTTGCAACAAAGATGCAGAGAACTTCATCGTCGAAGAAGCCAGAAGAACCGCAGCTCCCGAAAAAGGATCCTGTGCAGCCAAACGTGGAGCTCCGCCCGCTTTTCTGGACCCGTGTTCCTGTCAATGTGGTGAGTAGCACGCTGTGGATGAAATTGGATGACAAGAACGGCACGTTCGATGTCGATGAGATGGAGTGGATGTTCCGCAAGAATCCGGTGGACAACAAGAAGTCCGACGACCAGAAGAAAAAGGATGCAGCGAAAGAAGTAGCACAGCCGCAGACTGTCTTGCTGCTCGACCCGAAGCGACAGCAGAACGTGTCGATTGCGATCGCGCGCTTCAGAATGTCGGCGGCGGACATCAAAAGTGCGATCTATGCGCTAGATGGATCGAAGCTCACCTCCGAGATCCTGAACGTGCTGATCTCGATTTCGCCGACTTTGGAAGAGCAGGATTTGCTGAAGAATTACGACGGTGATGAAAAGCTGCTCGGAAACGTCGAGAAATTTTTTCTCGAGCTGCTGACCATTCCGCGATACACACAGCGCATCAAGTGTTTTCGATACCTCCTCCAGTTCGAGAATCGCATTTTGGAGACACAAGCACAACTGGACACACTCGTTGCAGCAACAGATCAAGTTAGTGAAAGCGACAAATTCCGCCGAGTGTTGGAAAATGTCTTGGCGATCGGTAACTACCTGAATGGCAGCACGCCACGCGGTGGAGCGTACGGGTTCAAGTTGGACACGCTCATCAAGCTTCACACGCTCAAGTCTGTGGATCCGCGAATTACTTTGATGCACTTTCTTCTGCGTCAATTGGAAGAAAAGACACCTGAGGTGATCGCCGTGGCAGGAGAGCTGCCGCATATTGGAGAAGCCAAGCGGTTGTCCCTTGACCAGCTTCGCGCGGATCTGTCATCGTACAACACCGAGCTGGCGATGCTGCAAGGGCAGGTGCGGGCGTCAAAGAGCGACCAGATCGAAGGCGACAGATTCTACGAGAAAATGGCGCCGTTCGCAAAGGATGCGGCGGAGGTCCTGGAGGAGCTGGGTCGCGATTTCAATGCGCTGGAGACTTCGTACCACGAACTTGTCAGCTCGTTCGGCGAAGATCCGCGCAAAGTGGGTCCGATGGAGTTCTTCTCCATTTTGGAGGAGTTCGTGACCGAGTTCAAGAAAGCGTACCGTCAGAATCAGACAAAAGAATTTCAAGCCATCTATGAGAGTGCTCGTGAAGCTCGAGAGGAAGCGATCAGAGTGGCTGAAGAGGAGAAGGCTGCGCAATTGAAAAAGGAGGCAGAGGAGCGTCATGCAGAGAGCACAAAGGCAATTTATGCGCAGGTGATCTCCGTTCTCACAGCGTGGGCTCAATCACATCGAAATGGTAACTCGACGGAGATTGTGGAGCATTTCAAGACGATTTCGCGCGGCTATGGCGCCGATGAGATCACGTCGGACGAGTTCTGCGATCAAGTTCGGAAATTGGTCGGGTCCAAGACAGCTGCAAAGATCATCCCCGACAGCGCGAAGCTGGTGTTTGACCCCTCAAAGCGAGAAGAGTTGCTGGCGGCTTTCGAGCGATTTGTGGAGCAGGTGAAGAAAGAGAAAGAGACCAAGAAGCGATCGTCATTGATTTCCCCGCCAGGTACACAGATAGAGCCATTGGATCGACCCCGAGCCGTATCTTCTGGAAGAAGACGAAACAAAGTGTCACTGATCCAGATGGAAGACGTCGAGCCGGTGGTTGGAGAGGCAGCGGAGCAGCTGCACAAGTCCATTCTCGAGTCCGTTCAGCAGGCTTTTGGAGGTGACTCGAAGAAGATGAAAGTGTTCACGTCGAACGCGCGCAAGTATGGTAGCGAGCAGATCACCGCGCGGGAGTTCTACCAGTATTTAACTGCGTCGTTCGAGCTGGACTTTGTGGGGCGCCTGGTACCCGACTTGGCTCGACTGTTGCAGGACTCGGAGAAGCGACACGCGTTGATCCGGGCGCTTTGCGAGAGCGCTCCCGGCTGGGCAAGGTTCTCCGGGCTGTAGACTGCGCGCCAAGAACGCAGCCAATCAAGCAATGATGGGGTTGCCAACAAATACGACATTTTGTTATTTCCCTTTATAAAAAAATAGTAGGATCGAAATTGAGGTGTCCATCTTAGCAGGACCTCCTATGGTAAGTAGTAAATAAAATGAGCCTTCGAATGCCCAAGCCAGCAGCGTGAAGGAAAGTGGAGATCTCGGGATCAATAATAGTGATAGGTGGGAATGGAAAGGGGTACTACACGCGTAGACTCGTGCCGATCGGAATATTGCTATAGTGTTTGGGCTTGCGAGCCGCGGGATCCGGGGCTGCACTTCCCTTTTCCTCCTTGGCGCGCCAGAGGTCCTGCTGGTCCTTGAGCCCGCGCACCCAGCGCTTCATGTCGCCCTTGCTCTCTGCGCGGAGAAAGTAGCTGCGATCCGGGGTCTTGAGCACGAAGCTGTTGAGCAATACAGTGCATATGCCCAGAACAACCGTTAGTTGGCTACCAACTTGCAGAAAAAAGACAAGAGCTACGGACCGATGGGTGAGTGTACGTACCTGAAGACACCATGGTCGCCGTTCTCGAAGCGGCGAATCGACTCAATGCTGAGCAGGTCGATCACCTTGGACGCCTCGCTGGAGGACTCGTGCTGGTAGTACTTAAGCTCCTTGCCCTCGAGTGCGAAGTAGCGCTTGTTCCACTGCGATGCCAGCAGGCGCTCCGTGGACTTCATCTTGTGCAGGTAGCCGCTGATTGGCACGGGTCCGCGCTCGCTTCGTGGAGTCTTCATGGTGCTTTAGCGGGTCTTCAAATGCTCTCTCACTGGTCTGGCTGTTGATCTGGAAATGGTTGGGGAACATGTTAGCCAAAATCACTGCCTCTTGAGGAGCCATTGCTCTGCCAGACTCGCTAGCGTGGAGAAAAGATCTTGGCGCATCGGAATAGGAGTGAGTGAGCCGAACGACGAGAAGCTCTTGAGAAGGAACCAGGATAAGAGCGTCTTATCCCCACATCCGAACTTCAAACCAGACGCCACGCTAACGCACAGCCACATACACGGATGATGGCCACAGCGGAGGTTGCATCAGCCTGCCTGCCTATCAGGTCTATCACCCCGGGTGATCTTATCTGACTGACCTCTGGAACTATGTTTAGCCCCCTGCAGCGTTGAAGCAGGCGGGTTCAGCAGCACTTGGCGGCATCTGATACCATCGCACAATAAATATCTTCGTATTGGACGTTTGATAGAAAACATAAAACCATATTTTACTTGTTATTTTATTGAGGCTCAAATATAGAGGGTTGTGCTAAGTAAACAGGCGAATATGTGCAAAAGATCGTCGCGCTGGCTGAGGCGTTTACGCTGAGTCGTGCTCAAATCTATTTGTCCAGTCTCGCCTCCGCCGCAAGGCGTTGGGCATGTGATTTCTCATTCGCTCTCTCTCTCTATTCTCTATGCTACTCGCGCTTGTCGCTCATTCATTCACGCGGAACACTCAACAATGAGCGATGAACGCGTCGCCTCACGACGAGGGGATCCAATACTGCTCTCTGGCCTCCATCGTCCGCTCTCCACCCATCTGTTATCATAGCTGCTGCCATTGTGACACCACGTGACCTCCTCCAATTTGTCTGACCACAGTGAGGAAAAGACAGTTTCATGTCAGAAAGAGGCATCAGCCAGTCAGTCAATAACTCGTCACAGTATTGCAGTGTAGAGCTTGGGTGCGTGTGACTGGGAATGTGGACCTTTGAAAGGACACTTGCACTTCAAGGGGGACAGAAGTGGTGTGTGGATCCATTCAGCCAGTCAGTCAGCCATTCATTCATTCATCCTCCAGAACGCTCAAGTGAAACTGACCGCTCGGCCGCTCGACCCACTCTCAGCAGATCCGGACCAGCTCCATCCATCCACACTCCGCCAGAGAGAAAGCCGACCATGTATCCATCAAGAGTTGTGTCGGGCTCCCTCCGAATCTCACTCACATCGCGGATGGATCTATCCGATCGAGCAGCCCTCCGATATGGATTCTTGGGTCGCTGCCTCCTTCATGAAGCCATGTCAAGAAAAAAAATCAAACGAAACTTATAACTTGCGTGCATTCGATCTTTCTTTTTTCCATTCGTGCGTTCGTCTCCACGCCACCCAGGCGGCTTTCCCTGGCAGGTTTCAGTATCCTCTCGTGTGGTTTGGACCAATCTCTCTCTCTTACACTCTCATTGCGGGATCGATCCTGTTCTTGGTGCTGCTGTCATTTTTTCGAAACGGGGGAAGGCTTTCCTCCTGATGTGATCACAACGCGCGCATTGCCCGAGTGATAATCACACGTGCATGGCGGGCGGGTGTTCAGACCCAAGTTGCCCCCCGTCCACCCCTGGACAGCCCCATGGACGGCCTGTCGTGTTTCTCCATGCACCGACCATTTATTTAGCCCTCTTCGTCAATACCACACTGTGGATCCAGAGCCCCCCGTCACCACTATCGAAAGAGGCAGAGCGCTTCGCCAAAAGCACAAGGTGACCGCTCGACTGGACAGAAATCTCTGAGAGTCTCTCTCTCTCTCACTCACTCCAATCGAGAGCCTGTCAAGCGCGCGCTCCCCAAAGGAGCTATTCGAGGTTGCGGCTTTCCTGCCAACTTTTGGCCTCGGAGTTCACAGAAGAGAACCCTCCGCACATGGTCAACTGAAAGTGAGAAGAAAAGAACAATGACAACACGTGGATAGGCGATTGACAGTCACCAAGTCAATCAGACCACTACCACCTCATCGATCATCGGCAGAAAGCGCGCGGTTCTCAGTTTGCTTGGACCTTCGCGACGGTCTTTCAACAGGGGGCTGCAGACTCGCGATGAGAAAGTGGATAGACGCACGCGCTTTGAGCTTTGAAACCGCGAAATCCGTGAAATGGATCCGCCGACCCAAATGACGCGCGCAGATTCACCTCTTTCGTGAGCCTGGGCGTATTCGATACAAAAAGTATCTCATAGCGAATTGAGGATCGATCGTGTGGATGATCGTCCCACGCTGCACACAAATCAGCCCGCTTAAGGGGCGCTTTTTGCACCAGAGTACCAGAGCACCAGCGAGATTACTTTGCCAGTCCGTCAACATCCTCTCCATCCATCCATCTCTGACGGGGGATTCAGATCGGAGATATGGAGAGGGGCCACCGTCTGAGTACAGACGCAGCGCGTCCGTCATGTTTGCTCGCCGCATTTATCCAGATAAACACCCTGCTTTCATAATTCATTTGCACGCTATTATGATGAGTTGGAGACCCTCAACTCGTTAATATTTCTAATAATGAGCAGCAAATTTATCGAAACTATCAACATGTGTTGATCCGCGTCTCAATGACATGGGACTCCTACTCTACGAAAGAAATACAGAATTGATCCGCATTGGTTTGCATGTCCTATTACCTGTCGTTCGGTTGTGGGATGGCGTGAGATTCTGTCTCTTTCTTTCACACGCGCGCAGCAGAACGTCTTCACTTAATCGTGGCACAGCATAACGCCACCAGTATCTCTCACTCGTATTATGGCCCGGACACGCATGTTCATGTTCACCACTCGATCACGAGGCGCGAGTTGTCTGGCCTGCTGGCCGAATAGCATCCAAATTTGAGAACAAGCCTGCCTGATTCCTCTCGATTTTCCTCTTCCTTCTGTCTTCGATTTCTCGAGATTTTTCCCACCCGAGCGTACAGTAATTGGCGCGAAGAAGTCGAAGGAGGAGTCTGACGTGGCTTTCGGTGCACCGCGCCAAGCCCCCAAGTACTGTTTCGACCTGAAACCGAATACTGTGCCTGAGAATACGTGTTCACAGTGGGTACGCCCTATTGCGCTTGTAGCGGCGTCGTATTTACAGTGCGTCCGCCACTTCTGTTTTGTTTGTTGCTGCTGCTTTCAAATCCCAATCTGAAACTCGGTGCTGCTGCTTTCAATCCTCCTTCCGCAGCATGTGATCATCAAAACTGCTCTCTATTTACTTTGCAACTGTCAAGACAGCAAACAGCCCCGAAAATATTCATCGAAAGACTCATCCATGTGCACACGTGAATGTCATTTAATGCTGTTTGTCTAACGATTGACCGATCTTCCGACATGACGTTGTCCTCATTCGTCGTCGTTGTTTTGTTTTGAATGAGAGACCCGAATCCGAGATCTGCCTGCTGCATGGAGCGCAAATTCTCTCGCAACACACTCGCGCAAAATGAGCCCAGATATCGCCAGGCAACCGGGCTGGTTCAGCGAAACCATGCTGCTCACTTTTAACGCGCCTGTATGGAGCGCGTGGATCGCGCCAGCAAGTGGCGTCTCAGCGCGCGCTTCAAATACCGATTCCGCCAATAGAAAGCACTGCAAACGAGTCAGCGAGCCACTCCCTAGTCCGCCAGCTGGAGAAGTGTTTCATCACCGAGGAGCTGCTGCGATGAGATGCGATGCAATACGATCGATCACCGATCACCGATCATCGCGGCTTTTGGCTGCTTCAGCTAATAATCACCACCAGGATATGTTTACATCATCGCCCCAACAATCTTTGGTAAGTGTACACGCGGTTGGTGGTTTGTGTCGGGGTTGCGTCGGCCAGCGATAGCAGCGCATGCGTCTGGGCACCAGCAACAGGCTAATAATATCATCACCTACGATCAACCACCGCCACCCAGTAGAAATGTCAGATAATTAATTCCAACGCTGCAATTTGCTGCTCATGTGGATTTATTTGTTGTTTTTGTATTGTTTTCTTTCCGAAATGCATCGAGTGCAAGCCGGTGAGTTACACACACGAAGACCGCAGGCAGGCAAGCGAGCGATGGAACGATGGATGGATCGATTGAGCGCCTGATCGAGCAGGTGTATGCGTTTGAGCCAGAATGTAAGTTAACGTCCAACCATCCATCAGAGTCGACTGGCCCGCGCATCGAACAAATAAATATCGTGAGAGGCAGCCGAACCGCTCGCAATAAATAAATTCGGGGTGGCGACGGCGGCTCTGTTGCTTCTCCTGAATATTATTAACTGGAAGAAGGGTGAGAAAGAGGAGGACGCGTGCGGCGCGCGTTCCCTCCATTTCTCCACGCTGCATCTATTGTTCGCCGAGTCATCTCTTACGCACATCTTGGTCTGAGTATTCGCGGTCGGACACACGTCGGCGAGTGAGGGAGCGAGTCAGACTTGCGAAGCAGGACAGACGTCCCGTGGTATTCTACCGAAAGTAGGTGCTAAAAGAACAAGAAACCGGATCGCAACCGCGGTCAGTTAATATTCAGGAAGAGCACCTCGCGTGCATTTGCATGCAGGTAGTCAGTGCAGCAGGACGCCCTTTCGAGCCAAAAGTTGCAAGTGGGTCGATCCTGACAGCGAATACTGTAGCGACTTGATCTAAAACCTTTATTCGAGCGCAAAAGCCTCTATAAATAGCGGAAACGGCTGATCTCTCGGTTTTTCTATTGATATTTGGAGAAAATAGTGCTATTGCCAAGTGACAAAACCTGTCGAGTCAACATATATCTATTATGACGGCTGAACAAATTGATTATCCCCTCTTTCCCACGATTTTGTTCCGACGACAGCAAAGCTTTAGCTTCAAGGAGTCAGCTCGGACTCCCTCCCTGCTCACTCGCGTGTATAGGGCGCTCGGTCGCAGGGACCGTCTGTTTCACCGTGCACATGTGCGTTGTTCGCCACGGCTTTGCCTGGGTGGAGGTGGACCAGCTGGGAAGAATGACCCAACCAGATGGCGCGGCGGCTGCGATGCGCCTGCCCATCTGCGGCGAGCTTCCCACTGAAAGAAGGCCAAGGACAGCCAAAGGCTGTCTCTATCTACAGTATCGGTCCCGTGTTTGTGTTACGACCGTGCGCGCTGGTGTGCCAGCCGGTCCATATGCGGCTGATCCTCCTCCTGGCTTGGCTGTTGACTGTGAGTGTGAGTGAGAGCGTCGGTCGACTGGCCCGCGCGCGGCTCTGCCGGGAAAAGGAAGCGAACGCGAGAGGGCAAGAGGGCGTCATAACGAAATTGTTGCTCTCCGGGTGAACGAGTCGACCGCGCACAGGAACGCGTCTCGCCCTCAATCCCCTCAGCCCCCGCCAACCCTCGTCATCAACCCCCCGCATTTCTACCAGAATCCCATCCATCGGTAGAAGTCGATCAACCCGTGCGCAGTAAAGGCACACAGGAGACCTCTCATCGATCCACTTCGTCCCAACGCTGCCGTCACTCGAGTCCGAATAGCAGGACTTGTCTCACTGACCAGCTACAACACCCAGCAGCGCCATCATGTCGATTGAGAGCGCGCAGCAGGCGAACGCCAACCCAGAGTCCACGCCACGCAACAAGGCGACGTCGGAGGCCTCGGTGATCCAGATCCAGCAGCAGCAGCAGCAACAGCAAGTGGCCATGAGCGCCATGGTCCAGATGAATGACGTGCTGCTCGGCGACGAGATGTCCATGATGGGCTGCGACGTCGACTCGTGGACCACGCACGCCGCGCGTCCGCACTTCCAGCAGCAGCAGCAACAACAACAGCAGCAGCAGAACGCATACTTCGCGTGCCCGCCAGCCAACCTCACGCGCCACATGTCGCTCCCAGTGTCCATGATGCGCCAGGAGATCAACCACCCGCTCCAGTACGCGGGTCACCACCCGTCGACCCCGGGCCACGCCGCGATGGCCATGCCACCAGCCCTCGCGCGCCACCACAGCCACGGCTATGTCATGCCGTCGCCGCAGCACCAGCAGCAGCAGCAGCAGCTCCACTACCAGATGACGCGTCCAGTGAACGTCGCGCAGATGCAGCAGATGTTCGAGCTCAGCATCTCGAACCAGCACCACCAGCTCCAGCACCACGCCATGAGCGCCAAGAACGAGGCGTTCGCGCCAATGTCATCGGCGATCAACGTCGAGCCCATGCCGTTCACGTCGATGAACGACGCCAAGCTCGGCATGGACGACGGCTTCGACCTCGAGCCACTGACCTACGCGGTGTTTGGCGCCTCGGAACGCCCCAAGAACATCCAGCAGCTCGAGTCGGCCATCGAGTCGCTTGACCGTCTCCTCCCAGACATGAACCACGACATTTTCCAGCAGAACGAGTTCAGCATGCAGCACGCGATGGCAGCTCGCCACAACAGCAACAACAACCTCATCACGCCTCGCAACGGCGTGTACGGCCGCGCGGCTTTGCCACTGCTGCTCTCTCCTCACGGCAAGGAGATGGCGAGCTCCCCAGCATCGGCGTCGGCGATGGCGCTCTCCGGCATGCTCATCAGCAGCGGCCACACGCCAAAGTCTGCCAAAAACATGGCGACCTGCAAGATCGGCGGCTGTGACCGTCGCGTGCGCTCCAAGGGCTTCTGCAAGACCCACGGCGGCGGCCGCAAGTGCAGCATCGAGGGCTGCAAGAAATCGAGCCAGAACGGCGACTTCTGCATTGGCCACGGCGGCGGCAAGAAGTGCAAGGAAGAGGGCTGCGCGAAGGCAGCGCAGTCCCACGGCCTCTGCAAGGCACACGGCGGCGGCGCTCGCTGCAAGTTCCTTGACTGCAACAAAAGCAGCCAGGGCGGCGGTCTGTGCCGCGCGCACGGCGGCGGCAAGCGCTGCCAGGCGTCGGGTTGCCCAAAGGGAGCTCAGCGCGGCAACTTCTGCGCGACGCACGGTGGCTTCCGCAACTGCAAGATCGACGGCTGCGTGCGCACGGACCGTGGCGGTGGCTTCTGCGAGGTGCACCGTCGCGGCCGCCTGTGTAAGATCGACGGCTGCAAGAAGCTGTCGCGCAACCAGGGCATGTGCACGATGCACATCCGCGAGGAGAAGCAGGACGACATTGACTTCAACGAGGACGCTCAGGCCGACGACTTCGAGTCGAGTCTCACGGACGCCGCTGGCTCACTCATCGTGGCGTAAGCCAAGCAGCAACAGGCAAAACAGTCGGTCAAGCTAATCGACTGCTTTGTGGGGACAGACTCAGGTGCTGTCGTCTGTGGTGTGTTTGTTATTGATGGTCGGAAAGCGCGCAGACCTCACCGATGGGGTAAATTGGTCTGCGGGCCTTCCAAGTGGCGTGTCGCTGTCGTGAGTGTGAGCCTTTTCTCTCCCTTTGTGCGTCCAGTTGTGTCGAGTATTTAAGCATTTTTCTTAGTGGCGAGCTCCGGATCCCTTCCTCCTGCATCGCTTGAGATCCGTTTGGAACGAACAAGCGTCGGTCGCTCGAGAGTGGACAGGGTGGAAGCCGATTCCCAAGTATGTCGAGCGAGTCTTCAGTGTTTAAGAAAATGTGAATGAAGCCCAGTTTTGCAGTGTTTTACCATTCATTCCAGAGCTCATTTGTGTTCTTATGTTCTTTTCCTTGCAGGTGTGTTGTCTCTAGTCTAATTGCTTGGTCATCGCAGTGATCACTTGAACGCCAGGTCCACGGCCTTGCTCAGGATCTCATATGACTGCGACTGGTCTCCGCAGGCGCTCGGCGACGTCTCGTCGATGCTGAAGCCCATCTTGTTCCTGTAGAACGCCATCGCCGAAGCGTTGCTCTTGAAGACCGTGAGCACCACGAGCTTCATGCGCTGCTTGCGCGCCACGAGCAGCAGGATTTGCATAAGAAACTTACCGAGCCCCTTGCGCTGCATACTCTCGGCGATCTGGATCTCGTAGATGTACAGCACCTCGACATCGTCGTCGTCCACGAACCGAAAGTGCACAAACCCTAAAAGCGATAACTCGCTGTTGTCTGCATCCGCATCCACATCGAGCGCCAGCAGATAGCGCGCGTCGTCCTCAAAGAGCTCCGTCTTCTTCACCGCGGCGTCGTAGCCCCAGTCTGAGCCCTCGTACTGGTGCTTCATGTTGGCTTCAAACATGCTCACAATCGCGTCTCTCATCGCCTCGTTCAGCTCCGCGGCGTGCTTGCTCTCGATGCGCGCGTTCACGCCATTGCGATTGAAGCTGGAGAAGACCGGGAAGTCGACCATCACGTCCGCGACCGCATTGGCAGCCGCGAGAACCACCTCGTGCGGCCGCAGCTTACGCGGCGCTTCGCCTGCACTCGTATTCGCATTCGCATTCGCATTCGCGCTCACACTCACGCCACTGCCACTGCTACTGCTCTTCTTGCTTGACTTCTTGGTCTTCTTCGCCATCGTGAACTCGATTAATTCCGGACGTTGAAAAAATAGCGCCAATCGGTGTTCAGAATGGCGCCAAAATCCCGAAAACAAAAATAGAGCGCTGGCAAACATGGGACTCTTCAAATAGAGACAACATGGGATGAACGGCATGCTGATGGACGTGCTGGAATCGATCGATGGACAAGCATTGCGAGACTTGACGCCTAGTAACAAGACGCACAACAAGGCACTGGCATGCGGCTGAGCTGTGGCGATGACCTCATAACGCTGGGGCCGCAGCTGCGGATCAAGAAGAACATCTTCCAGGGGCTGGTGATGCAGCTGAGCGACACGAGCAGCATTGCGTCGTTGCTAGCGAAGGTCAAGCAGGTGCAGCGACTGCGCAAGTTCCAGCATTTCCCACACGCACTTCGAGTTCGTCGATCGTCTAGTAGCAGTAGCGCTGGACCAGAGGAAGCCGATTTCGAGGAGTTCCAGCGCAAAAAGTGCTATCGAATGTCGGAAGATCCGGGTGTGTTCGAAATGTGGGAAGACAACGACGAAGGCGGCGTGGGCGACCGCCTGCTTCATCTTCTGCAGCGCTGGCAGATGGAGAACGTCGTGGTGCTCGTCGCGAGGCAGGACGACAGTCTTTGCGGCCGACTGATCGGCGCGGAGCTCTTCAAGCTGAACGTCGAGGCTGCAAAGCTCGCGCTCGAGCAGTACTACTTGGAGAATATCAAGCCCTCGGACGCAGCGAAGCTGGAGCTCATGGAGACTGCGCCAGCGAGCACGCCCGGAGGTCCGTACCAGCCGCTCTCAGCTCGACAGCTAGAGAACGGAGACGGCTCTAATCAACAGCAGCAGCAGCAAGTCCCTTCCGTCTGTTTGATGACGAGTGAAACGATCCCTTCATGGCCAGTGAAACACCAGCCAACCTCGGACGGAGGTGGCAGGAAAGGAGTGCGTCAGGGCCGGATCAACCACTTCCTGAACCGCAGAGCCTCGGTCTCGAAAGTGTCCAAGGCTCCAGACTCAGCAGCAGCAGTGGCGAACAATCCTCTCTCCATCGGACGCAATCAGCTAGATCTGAGTGGCGACGACGAGAACGTCGATGTCACCCACGCCTCGGGTGGTATCGAGTGGCTCAAGATCTCCCGCGATGAGCTGCTCAAGCTTAAGAGCATCCGCGTGCCAGTGAACGAGCTCCACTACCTGTTCATGTGCATCGTGATCCTGCTGGAGAAGCCCCCAGAGAAGGTCGTGCGAGCGAAACCCACGCCCAAGCAGCAAGAAGAGTTCACGCCTGGGAACTTTTCGTGGATGAAATGCCGCAAGATCCTGCACCAGTCGTACTACTGGAGCGAGCGACTACGAGAGCTCCACGGCGCGCAATTGGCGAGATCCCAAGTCACGGCGCTACGCGCAATCTTCCAGGAGCCGTCTTTCAATGAGAACGCGTTCATCCGCATCTCGGTCGCGAGTGTGAAGATCTTTTCGTGGCTGCAGCGGCTCTTGGACGAGTACGATGAGATGGAGCTCGGGCTGTGCGACCAACAAGATCCTCAGGTTCCCCTCGCCTTAGGATCCTCGTCGCCGTCTCCACCGAAATCGTCACCTGCAAAGCAGAAGCTGCAGCCTCGACCGCCACCTCAACACCAACAGCAACAGTCTCACGAAAAGGAGGAGCAGCATCTCGCAAAGGAGTTCTCGCGTGGCAGCAAACCCCATGTGATCAAGATTGTCGACAAGGGACGGCTTTTTAACATGGCAACGAGATAGAATGGAGCATACCTCTGACGGACTAAGTAAAGTAGCCTAGACTTTTTGGTTGATCGTGATAAAATAGTCGGGTGCATACTATATAGAATTTACAGCAGCGAACTCACTTGTAATCCAGTCATCGAGCCAATCACATTGAAAAACTCGATCAAATAGATACCGACTCGCTCTACTTAGTAGTGTTTAGATAGCCTGCGTCAGAGTATTTAGGATTTGGTATTGATACTTTAGACCAGGCTATCTATCGCAAACCAAATTTGAAATGCTTCCGAAAAGCCAAGCGACAACTCTATTCTCGTGCATGCTTGCGCTCCACGTTACGCGTCCGTTTCGCCCTTTCGACCATGGAGGTGAAGCTGGTGCAGCACACGCGCATGCACCAGCTCTTCTCTCTCGTTGGGCACATCTGCGCTTGCTCTTGAGAAGTTGGGAAGGCAGGACGCGCCGCGTGTGAACCGCATCAAGCGTCCATCGTTCTCCTTCATCGTCACCATGGCGGTGGACTGGTTCCTGCTCGTGATCATCATCGTCATGACGTTCGCGCTGCTCGGCGCCAACGTCTATGTTCTCGTCTACTTCCAGCACGATGACGACAAGAACACCGCGTACTTCCCAAAGGCGCTCGTGGTACGTTCATCCATCCATCCATCCATCGCTCCTCTGCCTGGTTGTTTGGCTTGTTAGGACTAATGATATCGTGCTCACTACCAACAGATCTTCGGACTGCTCTTTGCCGAGTGCTGCGTGCTGCTGCTGCCGCTAGACGTGGCGAATAACTCGTCCGCGATCGGCTGCGCGGAGGGCTGGAACACGGCGTGCGGCAACATCAATATGGACCTGCTCTGGCTCATCGTGTTCATGTCGATCATCGTCATCATCGTCGTGCTGCTACCCTACTCGATCTTCTACTACGAGGCGGACGACGGCGAGGACAACGTGGGTAACCGCCAGTGGTGCGAAGCGCTCAAGATGGAGGCCGCGACGCTCACCGTGGCGATTGCGCTCTTCGTCGTGCTCTACGTCACAGTCTCCAAGAGCCACATCCCCATGCGCGCGCTTGAGGTCAACTCGGTCTCAGCCACGCGGGGCTTCCACACCTACACGGACGGCGCGACGCTCACGGCCGCGGAACTGGAGAACGCGTCCAAAGTCCCCGTGCAGGGCATCACCGTGACGCTCGACGTGTCGTTCCCGGTGTACATCACTGGCCTCGTGAGCTTCATCGGCTGGTTCGGCTTCTGCATCTTCTGCGGCATCGGGCTCATCGCGCTACCGCTCGACTTGATCCTGTACGTAGTTTTGGTTTTGTACTTTGGCTTCATCAAACCATTTTCTTACATTGTGTCTATCTGTCTGTTAATCCAAAGCTCCTTCGCGCACCGACCAAAGTTCATCTCGGCGGACGTCTACGCACACCAAAAGGTGAGCTCTTTGCATTATGGAGCTCTTTGTTCGCAGCCCATAGACCCCTATCAAGTCTAAACGGACACATTTTGTTTTGCAGCTCTGCATCCAGAAGCGGTCGCTGGAGCTAATTGAGTTGGGCAAGTCGATCAAGGCGTCAATGGAACGGCCGGGCCAAGGCGGAGTGAACAAGTCGTCCTGGGAGCGCAAGAAGCAGAAACGGCTCGACTTCGTCACGCTCAACAAGTTCAAGCAGTCGGTGTACCTACTTGAGAGCGACATGGACGAGCTCAAGCTGTGCCACGAGGATTACAAGAACTACAACCCGCTCGTCGCGGTCTTCAAGCTGCTGATCGGCTGCGTGTCGGCGTTCGTGAGCGGCATCTGGATCTTCCACATCGCGCTGTACATGCTCCCACCGGAGCCGCTCGTGCCATTCCTCAACACATACTTTATCTGGTTCGACCAGTGGTTTCCGCTCTTTGGCACGGTGTCCGTGGGAATCTTCAGCTCCTACCTGCTCGCGTGCGCCGTGAAAGGCTGCTTCAAGTTTGGCATGCGCTGCTTCTGCTTCGCGCTGCACCCGATGAAGCTCCACGGCACGTACATGAACTCGATGCTTTTCAACCTCGGGCTCGTGCTCTCGTGCTCCATCCCGGTCGTGCAGTTCTGCGACGAAGCGTTCCAGGACTACGGCCGCCTCACATCGATCCGCACGATGATGGGCAATCAGATCCACTACTTGCAGGGGATGAGCTTCTTCTGGGAGTACAATATCTTCGTCTACGCGATCCTCGGCTTCTCGCTGCTCACGATGATCTTCCTGGTACGTTGTCATTGTCATATGGAGATCGTGATTTGACCAAGGTTGGCTACTAACACTCTTGTTGTCATACTGTATGTGCTGCCTTAAAGATCGCCAAACCGAAGGACAACTCGTCGCCGGTGGACGAGATCCGCAAGAAGATCGAACGCCAAGTGCGCGAGACGCGAGCCGTCTGACTCGGAGTGAATGCGGACACGAGTTGTTGATTGCGAGCAATGAATCAAAGTTATGTATTTGCACACTATCACTATAGCCACGTCATCCATCCATTCACACAAACATGCGCTCACAGTGAAGCACAAGAGAGGTGTGCATGCATATTGCCGAGTGGAACCGGTATGATACCAATGGGCGAGTTCTCCACTGAAGCCTTTCTCTAAAGAGACTCGACCAGCAAACGCATTTGGCAGACCGGCGCTAAAGTAAGTATGGACGAGAACGAACGAGCAAAGATGGGCTCAATCAACATGCAAGTAATTGCGGTTTCGTGCTTCAAACGGTGTTTAAATTGATGTTACGTGCGGTTAGAGAAGCAGCGGAGCGCAATCAGAGCAGAGCAGATACTTATATACGCACACACAGATATTCACATGCACATGCAGGTTTTCTTGATAAAAGGTAATGGGCCTCAGTAGGTTCTGTCTCAGCACTGCAGACCCGACGTATCGAGATCTGCTCAGGCAGTAATTGGACATGGATGTGTTGATCATCACAGGCAGCCATTCGCGTATAGACACACACACACACACAAATACAGATAGATAGAGGGACGGACACAGGCTGGCGGAAGGACAGATGCACTATGCTTCGCTTAGGCGCAACAATCGCTTGGTCGTCTTGATGTGGAGGGGAAATGGAGAGTGATGAGCATCTGAGGCTGTGCGCTCTTTTGGCGTGAGCGACTTGACTTTCTGGGTGTAGATTAAGATGGTTGGTTGTGGTGTGTGTGCTTCGATACAGTTGAAACAGAGATGATGTAGGTTTGGTCCCGACACAAAGGAACAGCAGTCGCAATTCATTTATAGATAGATTAATTGATTCAGGTTTCAATTTCTAATGTCTGGCTCGCTTGTTCGCACAATCATTAGAATTTGAAGGACAGATGCACATTTTTGGTCATTAAACGAAATGTTGCAACAATTGTAGTGGTTTCAAAATTGTTTTTTCTCAACTCATACAACTGGATCAATTCAAAGAATTGTAGAATGAGCAACTATTTAAATTGCAATTCAGCTTTACAGAAAAGAGGATCTGATTTGGGAAAAGAGCTCAAAAGAAGAACTTTATCAGTAAAGAAAGAATAATACGGCATTAACCCCCATTTACCATACCATAAAATATCCGACCCTCCGACCATCCTTCCGACCCATTGCGCCATATCGTAAAATAGTACACGCGCGGGACAATGTACCGAATGTGTGCCACAATTGATGGTGAGGGTTAGGTTATTTTTGGGTGCAACCGTTTGTGTGGGCCTCCCGTTTGATTTGTATGGGTTTCGTAGGCTACAGGAGAGGGTCCAAAACGGCCTCGTTGACGAGAAAAACGCGAAAAACTGTTTTGTGTGTTTGCATGCACATGCGCGCCGGATCGATGTGTGCAGCACGACGCAAATTCATGAATGAGGAAGAAAAATGGCCTGCGGGGTCCACTATTATGGTCGGATCACTGCTGGAATAGTGCGCCCATGTTTTTATGGAAAGAAAGGGAGGAGATCCCCCACAAAAGTAAAAACAATCGCCACACTCATTCTCACACTCACCAGAAACAAGAAGACAGTGCTCGTACTGCGTGGATGCAGGCTACGAGTGGCAACACTCGTAGCGCGGGTTCAATTCCCGCTGCGAGCATATAACCGGTATGTGCCTATATATGTTTCTACGTGCATGTGTGTGTATGGCAGGAGTCCAGCGAGCAGCCGACAAGAATCAACCACAGTGCGAGAGCGAACTGGCCTGCGCAGCAGTGTTTCAATCCGCACGTGAGGCGATTGCGCGTACGGGTGTGCGTGTCGTGTGCAGTGCATGTATGCGGCGTCCGTGCGTGTCGTGTGACGGTGAGTGTGACGGTGTGCGTGTCGTGTGCAGTGCGTGCGAGGCGGAGGGTGCGTGGCAGTGACGATCGCGCGCGGAGAATGAGTGTGATGAAGAGAGAGCAGCAACATGGGCAC